>CAUYPK010022870.1:0-32611 GCA_963574355.1 Loris lydekkerianus
GGAATATTATGCAGCCTTAAAGAAAGATGGAGACTTTACCTCTTTCATGTTTACGTGGATGAAGCTGGAACATATTCTTCTTAGTAAAGTATCTCAAGAATGGAAGAAAAAGTATCCAATGTACTCAGCCCTACTATGAAATTAATTTATGGCTTTCACATGAAAGCTATAACCCAGTTACAACCTAAGAATATGGGGAAGGGGGATAAGGAGGGGAGGGAGGGGGGAGAATGGGCAGAGGGAGGGGGATTGGTGGGATTACACCTGCCGTGCATCTTACAAGGGTATATGTGAAACTTAGTAAATGTGGAATGTAAATGTCTTAACACAATAACTAAGAAAATGCCAGGAAGGCTATGTTAACCAGTGTGATGAAAATGTGTCAAACTGTTTATAAAACCAGTGCATGTTGCCCCATGATTGCATTAATGTACACAGCTATGATCTAATACTCATAAAAAAAAAAAAAAAGAAAGGAAGGAAAAAATCCTGGATAGAACTCCATATGTGGCTTAGAACCTAATCATGCAGGGTGGAGCTTCGTGGAGGCAGGGCTGCAGACAGTCACCTGTATATCTCAGGGTTTTCCAGACTACTCCCTAAAGATGATTAACAGCCTCCAGATGGTCAAGCATTCAAAGAGCTTATTTCCCCAAAATCTTATTTTGTAGTTTTGTTTTTGATTACTTAGCATAAGAATAACTTTAGTGAAGTAGTTATCAGTTAATCCGGTTAGACCTTAGTCCATAAAGATAGCTTTTAGATAATGTTAGTAAAATGGTTATCAGTTAATCTGGATTAGGTTAATCCGTGGGCCCACCTGGGGCCAAGGTTTAAATCATGTGTTTATTGATTAAGTTATGTGCCTATATAAACTGAGAAGAAATAAAGAATTTTGCTACTCTCCATGGTAAAAAAAAAAAAAAAAAAAATAGAATTGGAATTTTCCTAACATAAAGAAATGAAAAATACCTGAGATTATGGATACCCCAATTACCCTGATTTGATTAATTCACATCGTATGTCTGTATTGAAACATTACATATACCCTATAAGTATATACAAAGATTACAGCCTGTAATAATTTAAAAATAAAACAAATTAAGGGGGAAAAGAAAAGAATTGAGAAGAAACAGAATTTTTCGAGGAACAAGGTTGAAAAGGAAGGATAAGATAACTCAGGCGAGGCAGGGGACTGAGGGAGTTCTCACTGGTATGGAAAGCTGGGTGGAGGGTTCAAGTGACCAATCATTTGAGGATTGGCAGGGGTAGGGCAATACATGCCTTGGAGTTCAGAGTTTCTAGGGAGCCAGGTGGAGTCAGAGAGGACTGAAAGGCTGAGAGAATAAAGACTTATTGAGGGATGAGAGGAGGTGAAGGGAGAGAAGGTGAGTCTGGCAGGAATGAAGGAGTGGAGAGTTGATTTCTTCTCTGAGTTTTCATTAGCTGAACCTATATTGCAGGAAGGAAGACTAAAATCTGTCAATGGACCTGGAAAGACTTTTACAACAAACCACCCTTAGCTCTGTGGGCCCAAAAACTTTGCCCCAACTTCTTCAAGCCCACTGAATTCTGCCTAGTGATCCCTTACTGCCCCTCAGTCAACTCCTCTCCCCTCCCCTAACCAGAATCCAAGTCTTCATTCTTTCTATAACCTCAAGATGGTTACAAGCTTCTGTACCCTGTTAGAAGTTTGGGTCTTCATTCTGAAGGCTTATGCATATACATGTTAAATAAATGTTCATGCCTTTTCTACAGTTAATCTGGCTTTTGTGAGTTGATTTTTCAGTGAATCTTCAGAGGGCCAACGGACACCCCTTAAGCCCTACACCAACAACATATGAGAATTTCATTGTCCATGTCCAACTCTCATTTTCTTTTTTTAAAAGATTATACCCATCTCAATGGGAATAAAACAGTATCTTACTGAGGCTTTTATTTCCCTAATGCTAATAATGTTGAGTATCTTTCCATAGGCTTATCGGTCATTTGGGCATCTTCTCTGGATAAATATCCATTCAGATCATTTGCCCATATTTAAAATTGAGGTTTTTTTTTTTGTTGTTGTTGTTTTTGTTATTGAATAGAAAGAAGTCTTTATATACATTGGATACTAGACTTTTGTCAGTTATATTATTTATAAATATATTCTCTCGTTCTATGGGTCATTTTCTTTTTACTCTTTATAGTACTTTGACACATAGCAGTCTTCAATTTTTATGAAATCCAATTTATTTATTCTTTTCCTTTGATTGCTTGTGCTTCCTGGTCCAAGAGATCTTTGAACTCCAGTTCTTATTACCAACTATATACCATATTTTTCTATGTCTAATATGCACATTTTGCCCAATTTTCAGGGGAAAAATAAAGATGTGTCTTATATGTGGGTAGTACTAATTCTGTAGCTATGTAAATGTTTTAAATTCTTTTATTTATGCTTATGCATCGAAAGTGTAACTCTAGAAACCAATAATGATATCAATATGCAAAATAATACCCTGGAATGTGGTAACCAGTTTTGTTGAACTGAACCACCAACTTGGTAACAAAAACATTTTTGGCCAACAAAGAATGACATATTTCTCTTCATATTCTTTAGGTGTGAGTTAGCAGTCAAGCTGAAATTTTTACAAAAATCCTTTATAATACAAAAAACAAGTACCTAAGTCAAACAAATAAAAATTTGAAATAAAACTTAAAATATTTTTTTTTCTGAAAGTTTGGGTATTATACAAGGAGTACATTGTACATGGCAAAGTGTAGTAATCTCCTTCTTACTGAGTTGTTCTGGAGAACAACTCTGGTGGATCCCTGATTAGTCAATGACTGACTCCTTCAGGGGCAGAACAAGGGATCTGAGGACCAGGAGTAATGGAGGGAGAAGGGATCCCATGGTAAAAAGTGACCTCCAAGGGTGTTATCAGCAAAAGGGATGAGTGAGGGACTGTTCTCAAAAAACAGCCACAGCCCCAACCCCCAAGAACGTTGTCTGTGGTAGCCAATCTGACACCTGGCAGCTGGCTGCCACCCAGTGGTGAAAATGGAAAAGGCTTGGGGAGGACTACTTTACAGTTGCTCCAAAAGCATTTTGCAAGGAATTTGAGATAGGCTACTGGTTGGGAAAGGGTGTGTTTGGCTTGGGGACTGTTTGTGACTCAGCTGTATGTGAGTGAAAGACAGGTTTATCTTCATAAATTTGTAACTGCTGTCCCTGGCAATGCTGTTTCTATATAGCAGTGAGATATTAGATTCCAGTAGTGAGGCATCACTGGTTAGCTGGGTCAGTTTGCTCTGGGACCTGTATGTGCTCCATTTATATGTACCTCTACTTTTTAAAAAAAATATAAATTTCTAACCTACCAACCGCAGTCACCTTGATTCGGGGTGATTTTCCAGCAGTGAAAGATGTGTTGGAGTTAAGCTGTAACTGAGTCAGAGTAGACATAACCCCTTAGCCTTAAGTTTGACCTTCTTACCCCAAACTCTATATGATCAAAATAAGTAACTAGAAATTGGAGAGGGAAGAGAGGACTACACAGGCTTCCTAGACTAATTATTGTGAAGCTGCCCAGTGATAACATCTCCAGGGTTCTCTTTACTCTAATTCAATTCAAACTTTTGATTGGCCAGTCACAGAAATCCATCTCAAATGAGCTTAGCAAAAGAAGAAATTCATAGTAATATTAAAGGTAGATTGGATAACCAAATTATGAAAGAGTAAAGTGTGTTACAGAGTCTCGTGGACAATGAGAATCTAAACCCTGTCTTAGTTCAGCTCTCTGCCCCCATCTCTACGTGTCAGTCTGTGTTTACTTTAGTCTCTGTCTCAGGAGCATTCCCGTACAGCAGAAAACATAACCATTGAAAATGCTCACATTTCATATTGCAGCTTCTAGCAGAAAGGGTCTAAACTAATTACAGATAATAGAAACTTCTCCTGCAAGTTCAAGCAGAAAGCATACAAGGTCAGACAGTTAAGTTCAAGAACTCATCCTAGAAAAAGGGCTACATACTTCACTGCTGAATATCACTATGTTCGCCAGTTGGCCAAAGGTGACTGTGGTTATATTCAGCAATGAGGTCTGTAGCACATCTTCTAGGATGAGTTCACGAACTTAATTGTCAGATCCTGTGTATATGGTGGTCATATTTTACCAAGTAATTCCTGCTCCCCTTAATCACTCTTAGAATTAGGTTTTACAAAATCAATTATGGGCTTCCTGGTCCTTAAGTGTGGACTTTTGCCTGAATCCAAATTTTTACATAACAAATCCTTTCATTAAAAGCAGAGAAAGGTGAAGCTTTTTTTTTTTTTTTTTTTTGCCTCCTTTGGTGCTTAAAAAAGAACAACCTTAAAATCAGACAGCCACAGATCACCTGCCCTTGTAAGATGGCACAAATGTTTGCTGCTCTCAGTGTGAGTGGAATGAATGCTCTGTGTTCTACTTCTTGACCCCATGAAGCCTTTGGGACACTGGCCACACTGTCAAAAAAATCAAAAGTGTGCACACCAAGCTCTCCCTCAAACAGCCCCACAGTGTGAACTGTGGCCTTCCAAATCTCTCAGGGGCATTTGACTGGTGTTGGTTAAATTACAGGAGCTGTAAAAGAGTCTGGGTGATGTGTACTGTTATGAGCTCAATGTTCATATTTCCCTCAGATCCATCTGTCAACACCTAACCCCCAATGTCATGGTGTTAGGAGGCAAAGCCTTTGGGAAGTGATTAACTCATGATGGTGGATTAGCACTCGTAGGAGAAGAGGCTGGAGAGTAAGATGGCCCTCTTCCTACCATGTGAGGATTCAACGGAAGTCAGCAGTCTATAGCCCAGAACGGGGCCCTCATCAGAACCTGACTGCGCTGGCACCCTGGTCTCAGACTTTCAGCTTCCAGAACTGTGAGAAATAAACACTTGTCATGTAAGGTCGGTAGTCCATGGGAATTTGATATAGCAGCAGACCTGACTGAGACTTGTTCTTTTAACTTTCCTTCCTCAAACCTATGATCATGCCACAAGAGACTGGAAAGGATTTGAGAGAGCCCATCTGCAAAATCGAGATCAGATCCTGACCCTTTGCACCCATTTTTAGGATTAAAATGTCACACAAAAACTCAATTTGTATTAGACTGGGTCCTATACCCACCCACGGGCTGAATCATGTTGGCTGGTGGAAAGCCAGATGGTTGAATGAGAGGTGATGAGAGGCAGGGAGCACTTGGGACTGGGTGCCATTTTAGAAATCATGAAGTTGGACAGGAATTAGCAGAAGTCCTGTGAAGGCCTTCAAGGCCCTGGGTGACTATGACCCCCAAGTACTTGCTGCCTTCATCTCCCGAGATGAAGATGTGATTAAGAACCCTGAGATGAGGTATTTATCCCTTTTGGCAAAATCTGAGAACCTTTCCTGGCTGTGACCAGATGGAGACGTGACCACAGAGGGATTGTCAAGAAGAGAGAACATTACAGGTTTTGAAGATGGAAGAAAGAGCCCACAAACCAAGAAATGTGGGTGGCTGTAGAAACTAGAAAAGCAGAGAAACATATTCTTCCCTAGAGCTTCCAGAAAGGAAGGCAGCTCTGTCAACACCTAGATGTTAGCTCAGTGAGACCTGCCTTGGGCTTCTGGCCTTCTGAGATAAGGTAATAAATTTGTGTTGTTTTAAGCCACCACATTTGTAATAATTTGGGATGGCAGCAATAGAAAATGAATGCAATGACAAAAAGTGAACTTGCAGAGAAGAATAAGGACACACACACACACACACACACACACACACACATATACATGTAACACAAACCATCACGTGAGACAGATAGGGCTATCTTCCTGGCCATTCTCTGGTGACAAGTTTTCTCCCCTTCTGCCAGGTAAGTACAGGGAACCCACACTGCATTTGTGTTCATTTCACTCTTCAGTATTGTGAAAAGCAAGGATGGAAATACAAAATGGAGATAAATGAAAAGCACACTCTTCCAAATGTCTCTCTCTCAAAGAGAGAGATTTCCCTGTAAAGTCACATCTATAATGTATAAAACTCAGAAGCTGTTGGAAGGCTAGTTTTCCATATGATGAACCAGAAAAGCAGAGGAAGTAAGGGGGGACTATGTCTTAAAAGTTATGTCATCTAATTTCTCTTGACAAACCAGTATTGTTCGAGTGTCCCGGCTTTATCGTTTTGGAATATCTGAGAAATGATGTGTTCATCATTGAGCAGAAATATTAAAAATTGAGCAGATCACACATTTCCCAGATGGAATGGTGGGAACAGCAGGAAATGATGGGGGATAGTTCAAAAAAAAGATGACCACAGAAGAAAAGAATCAGACCCATAAGGTCCAGCCCCTTAGACTCTGATGGAGAATCTTCCTCCAAAATTGGCCAAGGGGACCTTGACTGGACACATATTTTATTCAGTTTGAACCTTAATATTGGGTTTCTGTGGCATTTAATTAAACAGAGAAATACCGTACTTCTTTTTCCAAGGAGTTTTTCTTTCTCAAGCTCACCATTGAAAGTTATTGCTATTTCCTTTTGCCTTTTTAAAGCTACAGTGGATAACTTTCTCATGAAAGGATATGGAACTTGTTAAATTTATAGGAAACAAGCAAAATATATCACACTCATGATAAATGTCACTCTAGTTATGAGAGTCAGCCTATCTAATCAGATCAATCACTAGACAGCCATCTGCTTCCATGGTTTCATGGAAGTCCTAAGGTGTTGTTCATAGTTAAACATGCCATCCAAACCGACTCATGATAGTGGATGCCTCCTGAGTGGTCTCCAGTTTACAATGATTCCCTCTTCACTGGTGATTTCCCCCCTCACTTACATGATATAGCCATAGGCACTACCCACCTCTATCATAGGAACTTCCCTGATACCCTGGCCATGTTGCTTGGTCTGGGTTGGGCAATTAACCCAAATTGGCAAATCAGAGTCTATTATCTAGAAATTTAGAATTGGAGAGAGAGATAGAGAAGGTAGAAAGAGAGAAGGGGGGAGAGAGAGAAATATTTCCCTGTAGAGTCACATCTATAATGTATAAAATTCAAAAGCTGTTGGAAGGCTAGTTTTCCATATGATGAACCAGAAAAGCAGAGGAAGTTAGCCTGCAGGAAGACAGAAGAGCTAATGACACAAAGAAGAATGAAACAAATGATGAAACAAATGTGTAGCAACACACTCTTGTCTGTTTCAGCCCTTGGTTCCAATCTCCTGGCTTAGCCACCTCCTGCCCTGTGGTATTCTCAACTACCGCTTTGCTCTTTTAATAGACTCCTTTAAATCTGGGGGAGGGGCAAAATATTCCACACCAAATATAAAGGACTATTGAGTGAAAAGTGATTCAGAAGCAACAGGTGGAGGAAAGCTCCCTGTCCCCCCCCTTGCCTAAAATTAGGACAGATTTATAGGGACAGAGGTATCCTTCTCCCCCACCCATCCACCTGTGAAATAAAGGCTAAACACTGAAACTTGGGACTCTTATTGCCTTACACATGCTAGAAGAATCTACATTAACAAACTTTACTAACTAGACTTCATCTGCCATATATTTGCCTTCCCATAATTTGCTGCCCCTAGAATCTCAAAGTCCTTTTTCTTTGTCTTATCATTTCTCTAAAACTTTATGTTCTTTGTTGAAGAAGTTATAGAAACTGAAATTCAAACTTACCTCTTTGAGAACTACTAATACCATAGGGGTCCTCATGTATTTATGAAATATACATCTTAATAAACTTTTGTTTGGTTTCTTTGTTTTTTCTCTTGTTAATCTGTCTTTTGTCAACAGGGTCCAGTCCAACTAAGAATCTATGAGGGTTAAGAAAAAATTGTTTTTCTTCCCTTTGGCCATTTTGGTAAAGTTGCTTTGAGTGGTATCTTAGCACCTTGGCTTCTGTAACAAAAATACCACAGCCATTTATTCCTCATACTTCCAGAAGCTGGAAAATCTGAGATCAGGTGTAGTACAGCCCAACTCTGGCAAGGGCTCTCTTTCAGGCTTGCAGACTGCTGTGTCCTCACATGGCAGATAAAGCTCTGGATGCTTCATCTCCTCATGAGGACACTTCCCTATCATGGAAGCTCCACCCTCATGATTAAAGTAGCTTGAATTACCCCCCATGTCTCTACCTTCAGTGATATTGGGAATTAGAGTTTCAACATATGCATTTTGGAGAGACACAGACATTCAGCCCATAGCAAGTAGGTTTCATTTACTACAAGCTATGAGTTCTGGAGAATAAAATCCATCGGGCATGTGATGACATAACTCTTTGGGGGAAAACAGCCTTGGCAGCTCATTGTCCCACCCACCACCAGTAGTAGCTCATTTCTCTTGGCAAATATGGCAGAATTCACTGGACAAAGGGCTGCTTTTCAATTTTTCTTTTAAAATGTAAAGAAGGAAGTTAGAGATTCCCTTCTTGCTTGTCTCAAAACACAGCTTTTTCCTTCTACTTTATTCAACATACACCTCTACAACAGGAAACAAACCGAGGAGCTGATTGCTCTAGTCACTTACAAAAATGGCAAGAATTGGAACAAATGAAAGCAAAAATTCTTACTAGTGTGCTAAATACCACAAAGGGCTACCAAGACCAGAATTTCCATGATGATGAATTAGTGCATTGTGTCTGAAAATTAAATTATGCATGTTCTCCCTGTCTCCAAAACAGACTCTCTCTTGTTTTCTCTCTTTCTCTCTCTCTCACACACATGCGCACACACAAATTCCTCATTCAGTTCTAATGCCCTATGTCCCACTTTATTAATTCAGGGGTAGGAAAACAGACTTTTCTGAGATTACAAAAATGATCAAACAGCAGGGAACTCACTGTCAGACCAAAATGATGCAAAATCTGATTGGGGGTACTACAAGGCAAAAAGCCAAAGTAGGCCTTATTCATCGCTGATTCCGAATAGAAAACACTCCCTAGGCACATGCAGCTTCTCTGCCATTTGACTCTGGCTGGTTCTGTTAATCAACAAAAGTGAGTCTGAAATATATTTGCTTCAATGAGTGTAATGAATTTATTCTACACAAAGCAAATCTATTCTCTTGCACAATTTCAACAACATGCTGTATTTTTAATAAGAAACCAAAAGAATCTGATTTTCAGGAAAAAATATTTTAGGAATATTTATTCCTAAAGGAATATTTATTCCTGAAGACTACAGGTCCCAAATCTAAAATATCTAAAATCTACATGTGTTTTTTTCTTACCTAATTTACACGGGATGGAGAATAAACAGCAGAATCTGAGTTATATACAAAAACATTCAAAATTCAAATAGCTTGAGTTCAAAAATCATTACTAGGGATAGATTAAACCATATGAAAATGCTGATAGATCTCTACCATGTGTCTTATGAGTATGAGGGTGGGACTCAGAAAGAATTTGCTTTCAGTACCAGCTGCCTTCTTCACCACCACACGCTGTGTTCCTTCAGCTGGCTGGGTCCACACAGGTTCAACATCCGTATGATGCAGGAGATAAAATCAGCTTCATAGGATCATTGCTACACCAGACGCTTTACCAGGTGTAGGATATGGCAGCTGACACCCGACCAGTAAAGAGCAAGGGGAGCCTGCAGACATTTTGGGAAATCAAAGCCTTTTTTTTTTTTTCTTTCTTCTCTCTTCCATTTTCTTTCCTCTAATTAATTCTGAAGAATGCCCCCAAGCAAGTTGACAAAAGGAAAGTCACTTTGAAACAAGTAATCTTCTTTTGGTTTTCTGTTTCTGCTTTCCTCAGCCTTTTTCTGTTTACAAAACTAAACGCCTCTGCTCAGCTCATCTGAAACCTCATTCTATTTTAGGGAATCACAAATAAAAGCCAAATAAGATGTTTCAACGTAATTGGTTGTAATTTTGTCTTTTGACGGGAGTTAAAACCACTTATTTAGGTTTCAGACACCTTTAGGTTCAGGATCAAGTTTTGCCACTTATGAGCTAGTTAAATTACTTTCTCTGAATCTCTGTTTTCATCTGTAAAATAAGAGTAAATGGCACCCATCATAGAGATATTTCATGAGGATGAGATGATGCAAAAAAAAGTACTTAGTACATGCCTACCGCATAGGATGGGCTTAGTAATTCTTCTCATATTCATAATATATAATTCTTACCTATTTATAATATTTTAAAGAGTTATTATAAAAATTTAAGTTATGTTTAAATTATTGAACTATCTTTTGAAACTAATGGCTTGTTTCTTGTTTCTTGTTGAACTGCAACACAGTGGTTCTTTTGGGGCTCAGGACACAGAACCCCAAAGTATGACTGCAGGAGACCAGAATATGAAGTCAGACAATTAAGTACATGAATTCATCCTAAGGAAAGTGCTACCTACTTTATTGCTGAATGTCGTGATGGTCATTTTCAAAGTACTCGGCTTGGGAAGTTATTCACTGATACCAGCACCTAGTCCACCCTTTAAAGCAATTTTGGGACTCTTACTGGAATGATCATCACAGCTATTGTCGCATGAGGTCAGAAAATTGAGTTCACAAACTCATTCTATAAGGCTGTCTCAACAATAACAACAACAAAGTCTTTTGAAGGGTGGACTAGGCACTGGTGGTGGTGCACCTTCCACCACCCAAGGGGAGTGGTTTGAAGGTAACTTCCCAAGGGGAGTACTTTGACGGTGACTGTGGTGACATCCAGCAATGAGATATGTAGCACTCTTTCTAGGATGAGTTCGTGAGTTTAATAGTCTGAACTCATATGGCTTTTGTTACAGGGAATCCTGGCGAAGAACCATAAAAGGTAGAGAGAAATTATTTGTCTCCCCTATACTTTAAGATTACCTGGCCCTGTAGTAATGCACACTGAACCATAGTAGACATGGTATAAGCTTGAGGGGCTTAGGGGAGTGGTAAAGGATTATGGACTCGGATTCTGGCAGAATTACTTTTTTCAAAAAAACCTGACTGATCCTGTGAATGGAGGCAGTAGAACACTATTCATGCATTGCAAAATCTGCAAAGAAACCCAGGTTTTTAGGTGACACTGAGCTCATGTTGTCTCATCTCTATCTTTCCTCTGGCCCTCTAATAGAAATCAGGAGTATTCAAATTGTGGAGTCTAATAAATGAGCATCACTCACTCCCAGACCAGCAGTATCTCTAAGTATGAACTTTTGACCATGTGGGGCCTCTGGGAGAATATGTCTCTCCCTGGCATGAGACATTTCAGTGAGTTCCAAATATAATTGGCATTCCTAATTATTTCTGAAATAACAAGTTTTTTCATATAAAACAGACATTATTTCTTAGAGCTCTCTCCAAAGTGCTTCAAAGTCAGTGTTGGAAAAAGTTGACTACGGAGTCATAGAAACCTCATTAGGAAATCAGAACACCCAGTGAAAATGCTCAGAACATTTGTTAGAGCTCCTAGGATGTGATGAAAGAAACTTCTTGCTCTGGTGGGTTTCTCCACAGTCATGGAAACCTGTTACAAAGCAGGCTTTGTGAGGAGGTCATAGCTCTGGGGCTGGGCCTGCCAGACTGACCTCCAGACCCAGAAGGGACTGAGTCCCATGCCTGACCCCTGCTGGAAAAGTGGGACATGATAGGAGGAAAATCTAATAGGAAGACAAAGGCAGCTCATTAAATCGTCCACCGCATAAAATACACATAGTTTTAGAGATTGGGAGAAAGTGCAGTTTCTCAGATTCAAAAATAGTGGTTTCAAATATGTTCAACATAGGGGTATGATTCAAAGTTGGAGGCCTGATCTTCCATTCCTAAGAATTCTGCAGAGAACATATGTGCACAGATGTCAAACACATCTGCTCTGACTAAATCAACATGTTAAGCAGAGAAATAAAATTTTAAGGCCTCTAAAATAGCACCAATAGGTAGAACTATTCAAAGGGGAATTTTGTAATGCCTGAGGTTGGAATGCTGAACTTTGAACCAAAACAAGACTCAGTGCTTGTCACATGGCTCAATCTGCGTTGAACTATGAATTTTAATGGAATTCAATTTCATGATTAATGACTTTATTCTATGTCACTTGAACTGTATGCTAAAAAATAGTAACTATTATTTTAGCCATATGTGTTGTAAATAATAAAGGGAAATTCATTTAAAGAAGGATTTGTAGAGCCTAGGCAAGTGCTTTCCATAACACTGAATTTGAAAATATTTTGTAATCGAGGGCAAAATTTACTCACTACAGCCGAGAATTATTAGACAATTCTTGTGATGGGCTTTTTCTCCAATAGAATATAACTATGCAAATTCTCATGATTGTGAGATGCTACCTTGCCACCATGTGAATTACAAAACATTGGAGTGCTAATTACTTTTGCCCATTATCAGATGTGTTTCCCTAGTGATATAATGGTGTGCTGAGAGAATAGGACGCTACTAAAGGTACCAGGGCCTTGCAAGCTATTTTAGAAGGTAACACACGGCCTCTCATTAAAGTAGGAGTAGTATAAACCGATGGTAATCAGAATGTTGGGGCCAGCAGATAAGTTACTATTCCAGAGCATAATTGTTTTTATTTTGTTCATATTGCTGCACTTCTTTTACTTTATGAAAAGGATGTTTCTGGCTCAGCAGCTAGGGTGCCGGCCACATACACCAGGGCTGGCAGGTTCAAATCTGGCCCAAGCCTGCCAAACAATGACAACTACAACAACAACAACAACAACAACAACAACAACAAAAAAAAAAGTAGCCAGGCATTGTGGCGGGTGCCTGTAGTCCTAGCTACTTGGGAGGCTGAGGCAAGAGAATCGCTTAAGCCCAAGAGTTTGAGGTTGCTATGAGCTGTGAAGCCACAACACTCTACTAAGGGCAACATGGTGAGACTCTGTCTCAAAAAAAAAGAAAAGGTTGTTTCCATAAATTACCCCTGAGGCTTTTAATATTTCAATGTATTTTTTTAAATTTCTGAATGGTGAGTGTTGTCCTCAAGGATCCTAAGGAAAGATTAATGAAATTTCAAAGATGTATATACCACTTGTCTAGTCTTTTGGAACTATGCAATTCTTTAATTTATAAGTATTCTGACTATTTTGGTCACATGGGCATTACTGTTAATTTATAAACATTTGAGACTATCATTCTATATTAATGCATTTGAAATGCCAGGCACATGGTAGGCACACTTTAGAGGAATCACCAAAGCAATAATTGAGTGCCATTGTTATACCTATATTCAAAGTAGTTTAGTGATTAGGACCATGTGCTTTGACATGCATAGCCCAGGTTTGATTCTTAGGAAACCAGTGCCTGCAGATGTGACACTTATAAAAAAGTTGGTTTGATATTAGTGTGATTCTTGATTTGGGGGGATATTTATTTCTTATTAATCCTTTTCCCTTTCGTGGGTATCTCCTATCTCATTGATTGTCTATGTTAATTTTCCCTCTGTGGGCACATAGGTGGTCAGCCTTTGTGCGAGGACAGTCATTTGAGAAGCTGAGACCCCTTGGTGAGACATAAATGTGGCTTGTACTCCATTTGCAGCTAGTGAAACTTTCCTCTCTTTGAGCTATCTTAGGGATGGTTCTGGATCTTGTGATGGTTGCTTTGTACCTCTTTGAAGATACCATGTACAACTTTGGTTAAGTCATAACTCTTGGTTAAGGATTATTGGTTCTACAGAGTCACTTTGAAAGGTGCCTTTGGTTTAAAAGGAAAGGAAAGAAAGGAAATTCAAAAGCCAGAAATACTGGCTGTTTGTGCAAGGTAAAACTTGATATTTTAATAAGAGATTTTAAAATATATATTTTAAAAGAGCTCTCTGGTCAGAAGTCAACTTAATTCAATGCTGGTATTCAGGATATAATTTTTTTTTTAAAAAAAGGGGTTTTCTACTTTTTTTCCTCTTTCAGATCCTGTTTCTGTGAAATTTTTTCAGTTGTCTAAAACCCCCCTTTGAATGATGTATTTGCTCCCTCTGTTTGCTTCCTTTCCTGTTGGTATGAATTTTTGCTGGAAAAATAATGTAAAACTTCACTGGTCTTTTTAGAAAGCTTAAAATCTTTCCAAATTTGCTCCTCTAAGAATTATTCTCCCATTTACTTCTAATCCTCCTTCCTCTTTATCATCTTCAATACCTCATGAAAGGATCTACCCTGTTTCCCTGAAAATAAGACAGTGTCTTATATTAAGTTTTGCTCCCAAAGAGGCGCTAGGTCTTATTTTCAGGGGACATCTTATCTTTTCTGTAAGTAGGTCTTATTTTCCGAGGATGTCTTATTTTCGGGGAAACAGGGTAGGAGATTTCTGACAACTCCAAAACCCCTTAAGAAACACAGAAAAAGTCACCACACATCCCCTTTTAGGAGTCTTCTGAGTTTCTTGTGGAGTTCCGATCTCTAAGGTCTAAATCTCTGCTCTCTCTTGCACTGGGTTCCATGATCTCTCTGGGTTCAGGGACCACCAGGGATTGCCAAACTACTGTGAGGGCGCACTTGACCTCTGTGTGTTCCATGCCTGGGAAGTCACTGGTGAGGACTGCAGTTGTGGAGGTAGCAGGCAATGATTGCAGTGAATGGTTATCTCTGCAGAGGATTGCTTTCTTTTTGTGTTTAGTTAAGAAAGGCAGGGTTTGAACATGTGGAGGCTGGGGGGGGCCTCATCAATGAAGGATAAGGCTTCTGTGGGGCACAGGCTGATCACAAAGTAGCTAATTGGCTTTGGCACTCTCAGCCTCAGGGGAATATCTTTGCAGTAAGGTACACTGTGGATGCATTTTGAGGCCCCTAATCATGGCATTTCCCTCTTTTGGGAGGACCTAGGATTCAGCTTTAATATGGGATCCTTGATTATGGAGAATCTAGATGCTCTGCCTTCTAGCATACCTGCTTTTCACATACCTACTTTTAGTATTAGATCCTAAAAACTACAAAGATTTAGATAGCTCTATTCATTAGTGGGCTTTGCCCTGTACTCAGTGGTCCAGTTGGAAAATGGAAACCAATTAGAAGCTACCTAAGTGAAATTGCTCTTCTAATAAAATGCCAGGGTGAATTCCTATGATTTTATGATCCTTGAAATCCATTTTTAATCTTCCTCTAACACACCCAAATTCCTTCTTTAAAAAGCTCAAATTATCTTTCTGTGCTTTAAAGTGTAAATTTGCTAACCTGTTTTCTCTAAAACTTGGTAAGAGCTTCAGCCATGTGGAACAGATACACTAAGTTACAAAGACACAGTTTGAATCCTACTGCCCTTTTAAAGTAGTGAATTTTAGTTGTCCCATGACTAAAATTTTAAAATCAAAGCTAAAAGATCTTTACTCGTGTTTGTCAGTACTTTCATAAATACATGTATACATGTCTGTGTATTGTTTATTTGGTACCAAGTTGACTTATAAATATATGAGTGCTCATAAATAAAACAGTCAAAATGCTTTTCAAGTTCATGTAACTTTAGTAATCTTTGATAAATAAAACTAGTTTTTAAATGATGTTAAAATAAAAGTGTCTTTAGAATTTCAGACATTTTTGCTACATGGGTCTATTGGTCAGATAAATTGGTACTTTTTCTGATAGATATTTTAAGGTCATACATAAAACTGTTACTTTCATGATCTGTTTGATACTTTTCATTTATCTGTGAACTTACGTCTTTGGTTTTGAGCCTTCAGATGATGGGTTTAGACAAGTGGCTTTGGTGAGATCTAGGGACACATGTGTGTCCAAAGCAGCGGCAGAGCAGAGTAAAGCCCAGTATGGCTCTGTCCTTCCCAGCCCAGCTCTGCCTCTTGGCCATGCTGGGATGAGTTGAGTTCTCCAAGCATCGTATTCACCACTATGTCCTCTGTCCTGGGCTCCACATATGATACATACCAATTTAAATTGCTTATTTCTTAGTTTTTTAACTGGAAATTAAGGTAATCAAGAGTTTTTATATTTTGCATATCTTCCATATACATTAATATATTTATTTGCCTTTTTTTCTATTAACCTGCTTTTTGTTAATTGATTTCTCAGCAAACCTTCAGAGGGCAAAGGGTAAAATTTCCATCATCCTCTACCTGGGGTATCCATAGTACAACTCCGAAAACAAAAGCCAGTAAAGTAGCAGCTAGGTCTTATTCCTTTATTATGAATTTTTGCAGGGAAGGACTCACATCTTACTCATTAAAACTACACAAAGCAGGTGGTGCCTGTGGCTCAGTGGGTAGAGCACCAGCCCCATAAACCCAGGGTGGTGGGTTCAAACTCAGTCCAGGCCAGCTAAAACAGCAATGAGAATTGCAACAAAAAATAGCCGGGTATTGTGGCAGGTGCCTGTAGTCCCAGCTACTCGGGAGATTGAGGCAAGAGAATCACTTAAGCCCAAGAGTTGGAGGTTGCTGGGAGCTGTGACACCATAGGCACTCTACCAAGGGCGACAAAGTGAGATTCTTTCTCAAAAACAACAACAACAACAATAACAACAACAACAACAACAAACTACACATAGCTTTTTAACAACCACATGTAAAGATTTTTGGTTTGTGTTTGCAGTAGCTATTGCAGAAATTAACTGAAATAAAAAGGGTCATCTTGTGGGAAGCTCCCAGGTTGAAAACTCTCCCTTCGCTCATTTTTTCCCCTTGACTCTCTGGAGTTATGTTTGGATGACACAAGCTGGAATATCAAAGGTGGTGGTGGGAATTGGAGGGGGGATTTCGCCTTCAAAGCCCTGCCCCAAGGCTCTTCCCATTTCCAGCTCCAACACTGTTCCATTTTCCATGTCCATTTCTCTACAGCATAGAACTCTTGGCTCCTTTAAATGCACAAAGTTTCTATTATTTTATGTTATTTTAAGAAGAATATATGCCCTTGAATAAATTAACATGTGTATTCCCTCCATTTCCTATCACATCCTCAATCACATCCCCAACTAAACTATGCTTAATAATTTTAGACATTATGTTTAAAACAATTTCTGCCACATAGGTGCTTCAGTTACTCATAGCAAATTATCCTAAAATTGAAGGGTTTAAAAGAACCACTTTTTTAAGCCCAGGGATCCGATAGTTAGAACTTTAGACAGGGCATAGTGAGGATGCCTTACCCTGCTTCATGATGTCTTGGGCTGGTTAGACTGGTGGCCCACCACGAAATTGTAAACTTAAACTCATAAAACATTATGAGATTTTTTTTTGTGTGTGATTTTTTGGTGGAACTCTAGATGAACTTTGTAGACAACAATGTTGTGTGACAATGTCACATACAATAAACACATGTATGCTCTTGCTATTTGTACACACACATGGCTCCAGTTTTATGGCACTGTGCAGCTTCCAGTAGGTTCTATTGCAAGTGCAGTTAAATGGACAGCATCAGACATTGCATGTGCCTGAGGCAACTTGGAGAGACAGCGATTGTCAATAATATTTCAACCAACCATTGCAATGTTAGGCGTTTAATGTTATTTAGAAGTCAGGCGAGCGTTCTTATTTGATTATTAAGGCCACTTCCACACATTGGTGGCTCCTTGCACATCACTTGTCCACTTTACAACTGGTCCTCCACCTTCCCCTACATTAGCAGCTGAGGTGTAGATGGGCCCAAATCTTCCTTTCTATTTTCCTGCCAGTTAATTTTGTAAGAAAAGTAAATATAGTCCCTTATCTATTATTATTTTGGCTTTGTAGAAGCCATGCTGGGATGGCTTCTACAATATCTCAAAAGAAAACAGGAACACCCCCCCCCTAAAAAACTCCCCAAAAAACAAAAACAGGAAACTTAGAGATGAAGGAAGGGTGTTCCATCAAAAGTAGAGAGATGACAACTGCCAAGACCCGGCCACCAGACACCACACAAAGAGACAATTGCCATTTCCAAATAAATCAAGATGGAGCACCAAAAGCAAGGACTTTTGCCACCAAGAATGTGGCATCTACACTAAAACAAACCAGAGTTCCTTGGAGAAATGGCTCATCTCAGGTCTGGGACAAGAAATGTTTGACATGAGTCTAGGCATGTTGTCATCCTGGAGAGTGAGGAAGATGTTAGAGCTCACTGGGCCATCGAAAATGTCAAAAGAGCTCCCTGAAAAGGCTCCTTTAGGCTGAAACTGGGACAATGTGGGCAAGGAAATGATAACGCTGGCAGTAGATTGTAATACATCAGTATATTAAAAATTCATGTGCTCATAAAGATGCAGGAAAAGCAATTGTCACCTGTGGAGACTGCTAGGGGAAAAAAAGCTGTTATTCTGAAAACTAACAAAGAAAAAGAATCAACACTTATTGCACCTTTCCTGTAATAATTCTATTAATTTCAAAGTAAGCAAATAGTTGATGAAAAGAAGTTCAATTTTATATATTTCTAGGTAATCCATGCAGAAAAATGTGTTTCCCTGTGGCCCCAGTTCCTAGGAAGTAGCACCTCTTCCACAATCACAGCTCACACCTGCGTTCTGGAATACTGTCCTCTTCTTGTAGAGCTTTAGGACAAAGGCTGCTGTAATAAGTACCACACTGGGTGGCTTAAATAAAAGAACTATATTGTCTTACAGTTCTGGAGACTAGAAGTCTGAGATCAAGGTCTCAGCAGGGTTGGTCCCTTCCGAAAGCTATGAGGGAGAATCTGATCAGCGCCTCTGTCCTTGTGGGTTGCTGGCAATCTTTGGTGCTGCGTGGCTTTCAGAAGTCCCACCCTGATCTCACTGTGTTCACATGCCATTGTCCCTGTCTGAGTGTCTCTGGGGATCCAAATTTCCCCTTTTTATAAGTACACCAGTCATATTGAGTTAGTATCCACCTCAATGATCCTATGTTAACCTGATTACTTCTTGTAAAGAGCCTATCTCCTAATAAGGTCACCCTCCAAGGTACAGGGGGTTAGGACTCCAATATATGTTTTGTGGAGAGACACAACTCAACCCATAGCAGATGCTAATAGCATCTGCTGTTGCTAGTCTGTCAGTGCTTCAGCATTTCTCAGAGATTATCTTAAGTTTTCCCACAGCTCTATAAATGATCCCTTCATCAAAGTCCCTTAGGTATCAGGTTTTCTCCAGGACTCTGCATGAAACATCCATTTGGAGGGCGCTTTAATAAGTTGACAGGACTGAGTGATGGGTGCGTGGGTAGTGAGTGAAATGAGGGAAAGGGAAATGCAAAGGAAGGCCAAGGTTTCCACCTCGTGCAGCTGGTAGCTGTGGCGCCTTCCTCTGAGATCAGGCAGGCAGAGAAGGACGGGGCTGGGAGTGTGAGGGAAACAATGAGTCTGTGTTGAGACACATGAAGAACGCACATTCTTCCCTTGGTGTGTGCAGGGGATCGGTTCCAGGGCCGCCCATGTGTACCCAAATCTGCACATATTCAGGTCCCACAGTTGGCCTTGTGGAACCCCAGAGTGCAAAAAGTCAGCTTTCCACGTAAGTGGATTTTTCATACTTTTCAATACTATATTTTCCATCTGCACTTGAGTGAAAAACTTGTGCCTAAGCGGACCTATAGGTCCAAACCTGTGTTGTTCAAGGACCCATGGTATAACCCTACACACATACACAAAATCTGAGGATCTGAATTGTAATATTTATACACTCTAGACATACAATGTCAGATAGCATAGATCTGAATCCTGGCTCTGTCAATTACTAGTTAAGCCTTTAGGACCAAAGATTTATCTTTTCATTCCTTATTGTATTCATTTTTACTTATAAAATGGACATCATAATCCCTGCCTCATAGCATTGCTGTGAGAATTAAACTGAAAACCACATAAAGTGCTCAACACAGTGTCTGGCATTTACTAAAGGAACATAAATGTTAGCATTAGCCAGGATTACTTAACTTTCCATCTGGAGAAAGTATCACCAACAACAAAGGTTTTGAAACTGTACACCTGAATGTGTTTTAATTCCTATTTTCCACTGTAAATTTAAACTTATTTTCAATGCTTTGCAGGATGGAAATAGAGTTGCTGGAAGGCTTGTGCTTCTACGAGTTTCTCATTTCTATTAGGTTTTGAACTCAGAAAGCCTATTTAAAAGAGTTTCTAAACCTGATGCTGGAAATCAAATTTCAAAGCAATGTCGATATTTTAGGATGTCAGGAGCTTTGACAAATAGTATAATCTGACATCTAATTTTTGAATGATGAAATTAAGACCCAAGAGTTTAAATGACTCATCTGAGGTCACACAACAGAGGAAGAGCTGGGACTGAAATCCAGACCTCATGACACAAAAGCTGCCTCTTTCTTTTCAACAAAGCAGACACCAGCACAACAGTCTAAAACAGTGTTTATTATGCAAAATTGTTAATTTATATAATGAACCCAACCCCCTCTTTAAAAATAAACTTAAGTTAGAGTTAGGAATGAGGGACCCAAAATAGGAGTTCTAAAAATCACCATGTTTTTATAAAGCCACTAAAATGATTCCTCTAAAAAAATAGACAAATGATGATTTAATGAGCATTTTAAACTTTTTAAAATGTATGTTCTTAGCAAGGAGTCTGACTACTTTCACATAGAGGGATGGGTTTTCTTACACCCTTAAACTATGAGTTGCTACTTTTTGAGTTTTCTTTTGGAAACTCAATGTTTTTTCCCCTCTGCAACATTTACTTAATGCTGTTTTCAAAATTATAGATCCCCGCAAAGATTCTATTTTAAAGAAATCTGACTCAATGAATCAGTGGATTGTTGAGAAGACAGTTAGATGCTTTTTTATAGTCAACCTGGATTTTGAAGATTAAGTTAAAAAAAAAAAAAAACTAAACATCACATCTGGGACAATTATGTTGTAACACTTACATATAAGTGTGTGAACTAATAAAATCAGTTTTCCTGCTTGGATAGAAAGACAGGCAGAAGTATAGTTTATTTCTCCAGGTCATCTTTTCTGGTGTGGGAAAGAGGAGATACAGGGAAAAGAAAAACTGCAGGAGAAAAAATTGGAGGAAAAATTAAAATAATACTTCCTGATGTTGAGAGAAAGGAATGTAACTTTTTGTTTAAAAAAAAAAGTATATGTTTAATAGATGTAACATTCCAGAGAAAAGCAATCTAACTGAAATGGATTACATTAAAAGGATTCTATCATCTCAAAGACTTGGTATCCATAGCAACTGAAACATGTCTATGCTCACTCTTTCCATCCATAACAATGAAAATAAACAGCCAAAGAGCTTACTATTTCCTAGTATCATTATATTGTAGCTAATAATTTACTATCTGAGATATCTTCACAAATCCTATTGTTGTTTTAATTTTACAACAGGATGGGAAAAAAAAGATGATGATGATATAAAAGAATGTAACCAAAACCGACAGGAACAACCAGTGCACAGGGGGGTTGTAATAGTCATCCCAGGAAGCAGAGAGTTACTCTCTCAACTTTGCCCCAGGCTGGCTGATGTCCAAGGTAGATTAGCATGTCCCTGGGCTGCTGCCAAGCCACAGGTCACCTGGCCCTCCTTGGTGCAGACTTTGTTGATCTGAAAGGGAATTCATGCCCACGACAACCTGAGACAGCCCAGAGATATGCCAACAGAATGTCCACTCACTTGCAATGGTATGCTTTTTGCATATATAACTGGTTTTTACTGGATAACAACTTTTTATTTATTCATGAAACATTTGCTTTATGTCTGTTTGTGCCAGTCACGCTGTAAGGGTCTGAGGATGTTAAATGAGAATAAGACAGTCCCAGCTGATTAAAGAGTTCACATCTTACATAGCTATTAACAGCAGAAAAGGATCATTAACATCACCTATGATGGGCACATCATTATCTAATACCCTTGGGACCCAATACTCAATGTTAATTCTTGCAAATAACTGACACATAATTAATGTTGGCTGACTATAACAATTCAAGGGAATTAACGCACATGAAAATTATCTGTAGCAAGGCAGGTCTCAAAACTCAAAGCCTCAAATTGAAGTTAAATGAAATGAATGCAACTTAAATATTGTTATAAATAAAGATAAATAAAATTAAAGTTTCCAGAAATAATAAGTAGTAAAGCTGA
The DNA here is from genome assembly GCA_963574355.1 of Loris lydekkerianus. Classification (NCBI taxonomy): domain Eukaryota; kingdom Metazoa; phylum Chordata; class Mammalia; order Primates; family Lorisidae; genus Loris; species Loris lydekkerianus. The sequence continues at coordinate 21,958 of CAUYPK010022870.1, forward strand.
CATTGAATCCATATAGTCTAGCTCCAGAGATCTGGCGCTGTCACTCTGCCTCCTCTTAGAGAACAAAGCCAGACAGGAAGTGAGATGGGTAGTTAAATACTTTCTATAGCTGCAGTAATTTTTTTTAAAAAGAAAATAAAATCAGTCCAAAGTGCAAACTGCAAATTTTTGGAAACCAAACATACAGTTTGAACTACGTCTATTCACTCATTCCTTTATTCAGTAAGTATTTATCGTATCTTCCCCAGGCTAGGTACCCTTGGGGCACTGGGGTTAGCACAGATGGAAACACTTGAGCCATTGTTCTCATGGTCTTTCTTTTTTGTCCTTGAAAGTATCCATCTTCAAACACATACCATGGTTTACTTATTTATTAAGTTGACAGATTTTTGCCTCTTTTCCCTCAGTAGAATATAAATTACACAAGAACATAAAATTCTTGTGTTTTGCTCCTTTAAGTGCCCCAAGCCCCTAGAACAGTATTTGGCTTACTGCAAAAATTCAATAAATATTTGTTGAATGAATGGATCATGGAGTTTACCTTTTAGTAGAGGACAACATAGGTTTTTAAAATAAAATAATAGGAATATATGCAGTGTAAAATCATAATTTCCTATGCCTCCTTTCTCTAAACAACAATAGTGACAGTTCTTAATTGCTATTAGAATTCCCAGGACAATGAGTTTTAAGGAAGATGTGCAAATACTCTGGACCCCTGCAAAGACAGTGGGCCCTTAAATACAAGAGAGCTTCATAGTCTCTGTTGTTTAATTTCTTCTCTTTCAAAGTACTAGGGAGATAAATCTGCGTGCATGTTTATCATTGTCAGTGTGAGTTCAGAATGTTAATAAACGTCATAGGTAACTCACTGATATCCTTTGCTCACTGGCACTCAACATTTTTCAGTGTGAGTACTGCATTATTTTACTATTTTATTCCTATATTTTTCTTCCCTCTTTCAGCAACACTTTAATTTATGTTTAACACAACTTTACTGAAATATAATTCACATGCCATACAAGTCACTCATTTAAAGTTTACATTTCAATGGTTTGTAGAACATTCATAGCCATATACAGTCATCACCACAGTCAGTTTTAGGACAAGTGCATCACACCAGAAGAAACCCCACATCCTTTAAGTATTGCCCTCATATCCATCTAATCCCTCCCCAGATTTAATCAAACCCTAATCCACTTTCTATGGTCATTAAATATGAAGTGTTTGCATTGGAAGTGTAATTTATTGTATCTAAAACAGGAAGCAATACAATTCATCAAAGTATGCACCTAAACTGTCAACACAGTTTTGTCATCTTTTTTTTTTTTTTGAGACAGAGTCTTACTCTGTCATCCTGGGTTGCTGCAGTGACATCATCTTAGCTCACAGTAACCTCAAAGGCTTGTGCTCAAGTAATCCGCTTGCCTCAGCCTCAGCCTCCTGGAGTGCTATGATTACAAGCATGAGCCACCACGTCCAGCCCTTGTTGAGTGTTTTTACCATGAAAGGGCGTTGGGCTTTGTCAAATGCTTTATCTACATTGACTGGGATGATTGTGTGGTTTTTATATTTTTATTCTGTTAATATGTTATATTAATTGATTTTCAAATGGTAAACAATCTTTTTTTTTTTTCTTTTGAGACAGAATCTCACTATGTTGTCCTCAGTAGAGTGCTGTGGTGTCACAGTTCACAGAAACCTCAAACTCTTAGGTGCAAGCCATTCTCTTGCCTCAGCCTCCCAAGCATACGTTGTGGTGCCCACCACAATGCCTGGCTATTTTTTAATTAAATTAATTAAATTAATTAATTTATTTCCTTCCTCCAGCGCGCTGAGGAGTCCCTACACCACCGCTGGCTTCCGCCTGGCTATTTTTTTTGTTGTGGTTCTCAATGATGTTTAGCTGGCCTGGGCTGGGTTCGAACCCACCCCCCTTGGTGCATGTGGTTGGTGCCGTAACCACTGTGCTACAGGCACTGCCCAAACAATCTTGTATTACTGGAATAAATTTCACTTTTTTAGGTTGTATAATTCTTTTTATATGTTCTGGCATTCTGTTTGGATTTTGTTGAGAATTTCTGCATCTGTATTAACATAGTTAGGGTGCATGGCACACTTCCTGGGGGCAGGACACAATTATAAGAGAGACTCTACCCAACAAATGCAAACATTGTAAGCTAATTCTTTGCACTCTCAAATTAATCTGAAACAATAATAAAAAATATATATTAACATAAAGTTAGTCTCTTTCTTGTGATGCCTTTTTTTCTGGTTTGGTTATGAGTAATACTGTTCATTTATAATGAGTTGGGAAGGTAATAGCTGTATCATCCTAGTGATGCCATTTGGGCCTGGACTTTGTAAGTAGTTTCTTAATTACTAACTTGGTCTCTTCCCTTACTTCATGTCCATTCAGATTATCTATTTATTCTTGAGTCATATTCAGTATCTGTGTCTTTCTAGGACTTGCCCATTTCATCTATTTAATGTTTTAGGCTTTCAGCTATTCATAGTTTTCTTTTACGAGACTTTCCAACTTTCTAAGGTCAGTACAGTAGTAACTATCCCCCTTTCTTTACTGATTCTAATAATTTGAATCATCTCTTTCTTATCTTGGTCAATCAGCTAAAGGTTTATCAATTTCATTATTCTTTAAACCAATCAACTTTTAATTCCATTCTATTATTTTTCTATTATCTATTTCATTAATTTTCACTTTAACTTTTATTAAGTCCTTCCTCCTCCTTGCTTTAGTTTTAGTTCTTCTTTAGTTCTTCTTTTTTTAGTACCTTAAAGCAGAAGGTTAAGTTATTAATTTGCAGTCTTTCTTAATCTAGGCAATTATAGCTATTAAAATAAATTTCTCTCCAACCATTGATTTTCTCTGTCCAATAAGTTTTTGCATGCTGTATTCATTTTAATTCATCTCAAAGTATCTCCTGATCTCCTTCTTGATTTCTTCTATGACTCATTGGTTATTTAGTTAGGCATGTGTTAAGTTCCACATGTTTTTAGGTATTTCAAGTTTTTTCCCCATGATTGGTTTCTAATTTCATTTCACTGCGGTAGGAAAACATACTCTGTGATATTTCTGTCCTCCTAAACTTACTGAGGTTTATTTTATGACCTAGTTTATGTTTTATCTTGAAAATTTTTCATGTGCATTTGAGAAGAATATATATTTTATTGTTGAATAGAGTGTTCTACAGATGTCTATCACGCTAGGCTGGTTTATAGTGTTGTTCAAGTATTCTTCATCATTGATCTCTTGTACATTTGTTCTACAAATTATTGAAAATCGAGTATTGGTATCTTCAAGTTTTATTGTTGAATTATCTATTTCTCTCTTCTCTGCTTTTGCTTCATGCATTTTGGTACTGTTATTAGGTATGTATGTATTTATAATAGCTGTATCTTCCTAGTAGGTTTTTCCATTTAACATTATGAAATATCCCTCTTTTTCTATAGTAATACTTTATGTGTAAAGTATATTTTGTTTGATATTAATATATTCATTCCAGGTTTTTGTGGTTGCTGTTTACATGATATATTTTTTTCCTCCTTTTACTTTCAATTTGTTTCTATCTTTGAGTAGTGTGTCTCCTACAGGCAGCATATAGGTTGATAATATTTTTAATACAGCTTAATCTCTTGCCCTTTTATTAGATGGTTTAGTCCATTTATATTTAATGTTATTATTAATATACAGTCATGTGCTGCATGATGATGTTTTTGGACAAAGACAAACCACATATATGACTATAGTCTCATAAGATTATAATGGAGCTTAACAATTCCTACCTGTTAGTAACATCATAGCCACTGTAATGTTACAGTGCAATATGTTACCCACATGTTTGTGGTGATGCTGGTGTAAAAAAAAACTATTGTGTTGCCAGTCATACAATTATGTCACCTATAATTTTATACATTACATAATACTTGATAATGATAATAAATGACCTGGTTTATGTATTTACTATACCATACTTTTTATCATATTATTTTAGGGTACACTCATAAAAATCTTTACTGTAAACCTGTCTGCCCTGTTACACCAGCAGCAGTGTCATACATCTCATGCTTACTACATCATTTTCTCTTGTGCTTAATTTAATCTTGTGTTGTCTTTGTTCATCATGATCACTTGACATACAAAAACCATGAATAATGTTGCCAGTGAAAGTCCACATCAAATGATTGATCCTGAAACAAAATTAAAATTAACAAATACAAAGTTGGCAATAGTGATAGTAATTGTTCTCCAGTAAGGTATATCCCATTCCACCATAGCTACAATCTTGAAGAACAAAGGGATAAAAGCTATTAAAGGATCTACTTCAATGAAGGCAATGAGATGAACACAAATTTTAGAAGGGACTTTATCAGATAGGGAGACACTTCTATCATGCTGAATTGAAGACCAGACACATAAGCGTATCCCTCTCAGCACCATGATGATCATGGGCAAAACAAAGAATTGCAATGTTGAAAGAAGACACTAGGTCCAACTATAATATTGATTTACTGCTAGCTCAGGGTAGTTTACATGATTCTAGAATCTTTATTCTTTCCATAATGTGAAAGTGAGTGGTGAGTCTATGGGTGGTGATGTGAAGACATCTGATGAAGTTTTGGAAACTCTAGATAAGCTGATTGTGGAAGGAGATTACTTGCCAGAGCAGATCTTCGACATGGATGAAATCTCCTTATTCTGGAAACAAGCCCTGAAAGGACTTTCATCCACAAGGAGGCCATGTCAATGCCAGGCTTCAAGGCTTTGAAGGACAGGGTAACACAGTCTTGCTTAGGGGCAATGTTGCAGCCTACAAATTGAAACCCTTTGTGATCTAGTGAGAACCCAGGGCTTTTGAGCATATCAATAAACACACACCGCCAGTGCACTACAGAAGCAATAGGCAATCTCCCACCTCTTCCTCTGAGATGTCCTCCTGGTTGGCTATGCCAGCAAAATGGAGAAGACTGTTTGGAGAGTAACATGACTTTCAAAATTTTGCTTGTTGTTGATCATCTTCCCACATATCCTCCTTTTACTGACAACCTTCATTCCAATAGTAAAATGGTATTTCTCACTCCAAACACCACTTCTTTGATCCAATCAGTAGGTCAAGGAGTTATAACAGTTTCTTAGGCTTCCAACCTGAGGAGGACTTTTGAGTATAGGCTATTTCTGCAACTGATGAAGACACTGATGCAATTCTGGAAGAACTACTACATCTGTGACCGCACCAAGAGCTGAGCGTGGGTTTGTGATGTCACTAAGGAGTGCACAAATGACATCTGAAAGAGGACAGTTTGTCCATGACTTCAAGCAATTTGCCAAGAATTAGAAGGTTACCAAAATCACCAAGACTGTGGTTAAGATGGAAAACAACATTAACTTAGGTGTAGATGTGTATACAATGAGAGCTCCTAAAGAGACAGATCCTTAGGAATTGACTAATGAGAAGTTGCTGGAACTGGAACAGGAACATACAGATGAAGAAGAGGCAAGAGAAAAGAAAACCACAAGGAAGAAAACGAACCCTCAAAATTTTACAGTGAAGGTTTTAGCAAAAGCTTTTGACAACCTCAACAAGCTCCTTAAAGAGTTTAAAAATACAAACTGTAACACCAAAAGATTTCTTTAATAGAGAGGAATGTTATGGTGTACTATTTGCTTGTGAGCAAACTATGATAAAAAACAGAAACAAACCAAGCAAACCACTATAGTTTGCAGTTATTTTAAACCAGTGTGCTGCAAAAGTTTTTAAAGGTATTAATTAAATTATTTTCAAAAGAAGTTCAAAACACAGTAAATATATTCTTTTTTTTAACTGTTTTTTTTTTAATCAACATTATTTAAGTGTGTCATGAAAATTTAACTATAGGTTCAAGTGAGCCATGAGATAAAAATTGAAAAACACTGCTGTAGACATTATGTCTGAAAATAGTGATACCTACTTTACAAGAGCCTTGGGTAGGTCTTTCGAGGTAAGAAGGCAGCAGTATTACAGGAGATGCCAATCGCATGTTACTGCCCCTGAAGACCTTCCCATGGGACAAATTGTGGAGGAGGAACACTGTAATAGTGATGATCCTGACCCAGTGTAGGCCTATGGTAAGGTGTGTGTTTGTGTCTTAGTTTTTAACAAAAAAAGTTTTAAAAGTAAAAAAAATTAAGGAAGGAAAATATTTTATACAGCTATACAATATACTTCTCACATTACTCATCACACACTCACTGACTCTCCCAGCACAAATTCTAGTCTTGCCAGCTCTATCCTATCTCTACAGTGTACCATTTTTTAATCTTTCATAACATGTTCTTACTGCACCTTTTCTATGTATAGATACAAAAATATTTACCATTGTGTTACAGTCATCTACAATATTCAGTTCAGTACCTGTACATGCTGTCCAGGTTTATAGCCCAGGAGCTATTATATAGCCTATGTGTATAATAGGCTGTACCATCTAGGTTTGAATAAATATACTCTGTGAGGTTTGCACAGTGACCAAATCACTTAATGATAAATTTCTCACAATGTCTTCCTGTTGTTAAGCACATAACTAGTCGATTTACAACTACCATTTCACTTTTTGCTTTCTTTAATGGTTAATTTTAGGTATCAACTTGACTGGACTAAGGAGTACCTAGAGAAATGATAAAGTATCATTTTCAGAGGATATTGGCATGAGAGCATGAGTAGACAAGTGGGGGAGATCTACCCTCAATGTGGGTGGACACCATCCTGCCAACAGGGGGCCCCAATAAAACAAAACAGAGGAAAGGTGAATTGATTTTTCTCTGTCCTACCCTTGGACATCAGAACCCTAGGCTCCCTGGGCTCAGAACTGCAGGAGTTAAGCCAGCAACTCCATGACCCCACTATACTCCAGATTCTCATGCCTTCGACTTTGGACTGAGAATTACACCATCAGCCTCCCCAGTTCTGAGCCACGCTACCAGCATCCTACACATTCCAGCTTGCAGACAGCCTGTCATGGGACTCCTCAACTTCCATAATTGCTTGAGCCAATTCCCCCAATAAATCCCTTGTCATATCTCTGTGTGGTATACATATATATACACATGTATACGTATATACAATTGGCTTGAGCCAATTCCCCCAATAAATCCCTTCTCATATCTCTGTGTGGTATATATATACACGTATAGGTATACACACTTTTGGCTCTGTCTCTCTGGAGAACTCTAATACATTTTCAACATGTCTTATGCCTTCTTTGTTCTTCTATTCATGGTTTACTACATTCTTTCACACAATGTGGATTTTTCTAAAGTAGCATTTTGGTTTCTTTAATAATTTTTTACTATATTTTTTGAGTTTTATTTTATTAGTTGCTATAGTGCATTACCATATATATATATTAATTTATCAAAAATTCAATATTAAACCAGCTTCATTCTAGTTTTACCTATATATAGCTCTATTCCTTTTCTTTCTTTTTTTGTGGTATGATTTTTATTTATCATTAAATAAAATGATATAGATCCCCCAAAATATAGCATTATATTTATTATTTTATCATCTGTAGTAACTTTTTTTAACCAATATAGCTTCAAACCTACCCACCTCTTATGCTGTTATTGGTAAATATATTATACAGTATTATATTGCTGTAAATTAGATCCAGCAAAACATTTTTAACATATTATTTGTACAGTTACTTTTCCAAAATAAATTTTAAAAGAAATTTAATATATAAATACACATATAATTTATAAAATGAATAAATGAATATGAAATCTTTTACATAGAGAAGTCCAGGATCCCATTCCATGACGGGTAAAATCTACTAAATATTTAGCAAATAATTAATATCAAATCTTTGTGAACCCCTTCAACAAATAAAAGAACTTTATTGGGACTACTTTCCAGTTCATTCAATGAGAACTTCATTACCCTGATACTAATGCCAGAAAAAAGTATACAAGTAAAAAAAAATTATGAAATAAAATTCCTGATGAATATGCACAGAGAAACCCATAAAAGGTATTAGCAAGCTTAATCCAGCACTATGTCAGAACTGCTTTCTACATCCATAAGATAAGAAAGTAAAAATGTATATACATTTATACTATTCTTTGTAAATATAATAATTACCTTAACTATTGCTCTTTGAGTTTTTGGTATGGGTTTGAATCACCAACCACGATCATTTGCTTTCCGTCTGAAGAACTTTCTTTAGCATTTCTTGTAATAAAGGTCTGCTGACACAAAATTCTCTCTGTTTTTATTATCCTGAAAACTCTCTACTTCTCCTTCATTTTGGAAAGATCATTTTGAGGTGTATATTTTTTGGTTAACAGGGTTATTTTCCCTTGAGTACTTTGAATGCATCATTCTGCTGCCTTCAGATCTCCATTGTTTTGACTGACAAGTTTACTATTAATCTTACTGGAGTTCCCTTGTAAATGATAAGTTGCTCTTTTGCTGCTTTCAAGATTTTCTCTTTGTCTTTCACTTTTAGCATTTTTAGTATGATGTGTCTATTTTGTATTTCTTTGTGTTTACCCTACTTGGAGTTCCTGGAGCTTCTTGAATATGTAGGTTATTGTTTTTCAATAAACTTGGGAGGCTTCCAGCCATAATTTCTTTTCCTTCTTTTCTTCTTCTCTCTCCCACCTCTCTTTATGGTTTTCTATTATTTTGGTACATTTAATGATGTTTTCTATTTATTTGAAGCAGTAGTAATTTTTCTTCACTTTTTTCCTCTCTGTTCTTCAGCTCAGATGATAATTCTTCTGCCAGTTCAAATCTACTGTTAAGCCCCTCTACGGTGGAGTTATTTATTTTAATTCTCAAACTACTTGATTCCAGAATTTCCATTGGTTCTTTTTATATATACATATATAATTACTATCTCCTTATTGATAATTTTCTCTCTGATGCAGCTTAGTCATCATAGCTTCCTTTGCTTTAATGCTTTTGTTTAGTTCTATGAAAGTATTTTTAATGACTATTTTGAAGTATTTTTCTTTTAAATATAACATCTAATTGCTCCCACTGGCAGTTTCTGCTGCTTGCTTTTTTTTTTTTTTTTTCTATGAATAGGTCACACTTTCCTGTTTCTTTGTTTGTCTCATGATTTTTTGTTGCAAATTGGACATTTGAGATAATATATTTTAGCAATTGTGAATACTAGACCCCCTTCCCTTGGGCTGTTATTGTTATGTGCTTCTTTATTTATTTATTTATTTATTTATTTATTTATTTTTGACTGATTGGGTTACTTTAGTGAAGTTTCACCTCTATACACACCTACACTTACATTGTTAAGCCTCTGATATTGCTCCCCAGAGAGACATAACTTTGGGCTTGCCTAAAGTCATTCTGGGATAACTGGATGACCTGGTATTGGTAGGGCTCTCCTTTCTTTCTGTCTCTGTTGAACTCCACTAATTGCTGCCTGATTGCGTTACTGTTTTCAAAATAGCCTGGAAGCATAAATAGCTTTATGAACTAATTCATTCTAATTATGACTCCTTTGAAGAAATGGTTTCTGAGATCAGGACTTGGTATTTGTTCACAACCCAGAAGAGCTCCTACCAGATGTCTTATTCTGGTTATCTCCCACAAACTAGCCACCCTACGGTCTAGGCTCTATCATTATTAACTACAAATCTGCATCCTAGTGCCATTCACCACAACCTCCACTATTCTTTTTCTTTTTTTTATTGTTAAATCATAGCTGTGTACATTAGTGCAATCAAGGGGGGTACAATGTGCTAGTTTCAGATACAATCTGAAATATTCTCATCAAACTGTTCAATGTAGCCTTCATGGCATTTTCTTAGTTGTTGTATGTAGACATTTGTATTCTGCCTTTAGTAAGTTTTACCTGTACCCATTCTAAGATGCACCATAGATGTGGCCCCACCCATTACCCTCTCTCCACCCTAACCCCCCCTCCCTTCCCCTTCCTTGGCCCTTTCCCCATATTCTTCTTCCATAGTTGGGTTATAGCCTTCATGTGAAAGCTATAAATTAGCTTCATAGTAGGGCTGAGTACATTGGACAATTTTTCTTCCATTCCTGAGATACTTTGCTAAGAAGAATATGTTCCAGCTCCATCCATGTAAACATGGAAGAGGTAAAGTCTCCATCTTTCCTTAAGGCTGCATAATATTCCATGGTATACATGTACCACAATTTGCTAGTCCATTTATGGGTCAATGGACACTTGTGCTTCTTCCGTGACTTAGTAATTGTGAATTGGGCTGCAATAAACATTCTGATACAGATGTCTTTGTTATATTGTGATTTTTGCTCTTCTGGGTATAAACCTAGTAAAAGAATTATAGGATCAAATGGCAGGTGTATTTTTCGGTCCCTAAGTATTCTCCAAACATCCTTCCAGAAGGAACGTGCATTAGTGTGCATTCCCACCAGCAGTGTAGAAGTGTTCCCTTTTCTCCACATCCACGCCAACATCTCTGGTTTGGGGATTGTGTTATGTGGGCTACTCTTACTGGGGTTAGGTGATATCTCAAAGTAGTTTTGATTTGCATTTCTCTGATGATTAAGGATGATGAGCTTTTATTCATGTGTTTGTAGATTTTGCGTCTGTCTTCTTTAGAGAAGTTTCTCTTCAAGTCCCTTGCCCACCCTGAGATGGGATCACT
>CAUYPK010022875.1:0-58489 GCA_963574355.1 Loris lydekkerianus
CCTAGGTAGTGGTTCTCAACCTTCCTAATGCCACAATGGATTTTCATTGTTAAAAAGGAGTCAGAACCCACAGGTTGAGAACTGCTGTCCTAGAGTCAGAGCACAGTGTCATATTCCACACTGTAAATGACCAGGGAAGGGACCCCATTTTCTCCATCTTGCTCGCTGCCCTGTGGCTGGGGGGAAGTGAAAGTGGAATCACAGGACAGAGTGTCTGAGCCAGGCCGCCACCCCTCTGTCTGACATGCTGTCCCCGGGCTGCTGGGGTACAGGGATTCCTGTGCAAACTCACCGGGCAGCCACCTCTCCTTAGTGTGCCAGACCCCAGAGTCAAACCTGGTTCTGGGAGCCACAGCCCATGGCTCTGCAGTGGAGAAGGTGAGGGCAGCCACAGGAATGTCCTTACCCATCCTGGGTTTCATGGAGGCAATTTCCAAGGACCTGGGTCTCTGCTGTCACCTCCTGTAAGGCAGCACACTCCTCCCCATCTACCTCCGTGTCCCTGAGGTCCTCTTTGGCACTTCCCCTTCACTGATTTAGGACTTAGTATCCCTCTCGCTGGCAGCAGGCAGCACCCATGGGCAGTTGCTGGCTTGCAGTCAAATCATGTCCTCAACATATGGCTGAACGCCCCAACTCACACCTCCCTGTGGCCAGAAGTCCTGCCCTGGGAGCTTAGGGAGAGCTGCCAGGGTCTCATCCTGTCTCTGCTGTGCCCAGGACTACGCTGAATAAGGAAAACAGCCACCAGCAGGGGGCCTGGCCTTCAGAGAACACCTTTAACTGCTGCTCTATTCATTTTATTTCTAGAGGGTGTTGTACCCAGCAAAAGGACCCCTAAAGGCACCTGTCTCAGCCTGAGTCCCCGCACGTCTCAAACCCCCCCCCCCCCTTGGTTTAATTCCTCAAACAGGTTTCAGAATAGAACAAGGAAGTTCTCTGAGTTCCCAAGAACTCCTAGCAACAGGTAACAATGGGAAAAATTACCTACACAAAGTTCCCAGGCTACTATATCTCCCAAGCTGTCTCCAGGCCAACCATCACGATGTATGCCCTGCAGACATCACGCTATAGCCCCCTGACTGTAACCCCCACCCCTGAGCTAACCAGCCACGTTCTGCTTTTGTTTCTGCTTGCTTGCATGGCAACAAAAATGGTATAAAAGTTCACCTGTCCCTTACTTTGAGGCCGTTTGCCCTTTGGGCAGTGGTCCCCTGTGCAGGTGTAATAAATCACCATCTAATGTATACCTGAAGTGGGGTCTGAGTCTTTCTTTCAGGTGGCAAATAATTACAAGGGAGGAGAATTGAATTCACTTTGAATTCACTTGAATTCACTTTGAAGAGCAAGCCTGTTAGATGTGCACAGCAGCATACACCTGTAATCCCAGTTACCGTATATACTCGAGTATAAGCCGAGTTGTTTCAGCACAAATTGTAATTAAGTGCAGGTACATCACTGCAGCTCAGAAGCTCAAATCCAGCCTCAGCAATCTAACAAGACTCTTGCTCTCAAATTTTTTTTTTTTTTGGAGAGGGCTGGGCACAGTGGCTCACGCCTATAATCCAGACACTGTGGGATGCCAAGGAGGCAGGTGAATTGCTTGAACTCTGAAGTTCAACACCAGCTTAAGAGTGAGAACCCATTTCTACTCAAAATAGAAAAACTAGGTGAGTGTTGTAATCAGGGCCTGTAGTCTCAGCTACTGGGGAGGCTGAGGCAAGAGGATCCCTTGAGCCTAAGAGTTTTAGGTTGCTGTGAGGTATAACATCATGGCACTCTACCCTGGGTGACTGAGTGAAACTCTGTCTCAAAAAAAACACTCAAATTTTAAATTAAAATTTATTTTTAAAGAGAAAACAGCTCCTTTGTTTTAAGAAAAACACCTGAATGAGTTTTGCTTCTAGTAAACAGACTGTTTTCTGAAATAGAATGTTAAGGAGGTTACCAGGAAGAAAACAGCTTTCAATGGTTTTACCGTCTTCATGTCTGTGGTGATGACCTGCAGGAGCCCCAATTCCAGGAAGGAGGACACACAGTGGACACCTGCTGGGGAGGGGGAGGAATGAGTCTTTCCTGTCCCAAGTCCACTTCCTCATTAACATTTGGCCTGCTCTTCGTGTTGCTGTGGGAAATTGAGGAAAACTCTCTGCATGTGCTTTGTTGGGGAACTGGGGAACGGCCTAGAGACTACATAGCATCCCCAGGAAATGTGGCCTCAGGACACAAGTGTTGAGGAAGGAGCCAATGTCCAGAGCCAGGCCTGGACCTAAGGGCCCTTCCAGGTCTCTGGGGAACCTTTGGCTACCGTTGATTGTCTCCTGGATGGGCAGGTGACCCACCACCTGCTACTTTACTGAGGAATCAAGAAGAGACAGGCGTGCATGTCCCTCTGGATGTGAACCAGAGCTCTGGAGCTGGAGCTGTGATGCCAATATGGAGCTGAGGGAAGCAGCAGGGACAGAGGGAGAGAGGAGCCACATGGGTGCAGGGCCCAGACACCAAGACCTGACAGGACTGCATGCCCTGAACCCAGCCTGCCGGCCTGTGCCCCACACCTTGGAGTGGGCCCCAGCCAAATGCCTTTCATGCTCGAAAGAAGTCTTACTGCGCCAGGCCTCTGGAAGTCCATGCTGAGGAAGTTTAGGTTTTCCTTGGGGATGCTTAGAAATGGGGGGAGAGTCTGGACGCCCTTTGCTTAGGCAACAAGCTCTGGAGCTGGTGGGTTCAAACTGGCCTGGGCCTGCTAACCAACAACAACAACAACAACAAAAAAAAAAAAATAGCCAGGCATTGTGGCAGGTGCCTGTAGTCCCAGCTACTTGGGAGGCTGAGGTAAGAGAATTTCTTGAGCCCAGGAGTTTGAGGTTTCTGTAAGCTATGATGCCATAGCACTATACCTAGGGTGACAAAGTGGGACTTTGTCTCAAAAAAAAAAAATAAATAATAATGAAAAATAGGGGGAGAATGAGGCTTACTGTGTCCCTGCAGTGCAGGCAGGGCTACTAGGACACAGGCTGGGGCCTTCAGCGAGGGCTGCACTCAGGGCCAGCCCTCCTCTCACTGTCTGCCCTGCCCACTGCAAAAACACAAAGGCAAGGCTACTGTGACTGACCAACTGCTGCCGGTCACAGTTTGAGCTCCTGGTCCCTGATGTCTGCTAGGTTCCCCCAGTCCTGCCAAGACTTGGGCCTGCCAGCCTCAGGACATTCCCCAGGCTGCAGACCCGTGTGACCAGAGGGGTGCCTACCAGGAAACATGGACATCGGATTTGCAGTGGCCGCATGTCCTGACAACAGCCTGCTGTGTGTTGTGGGGGTTCTTGGCATCACCCCAATTAATACTCCTACAACCTGGAGGGACGAGATCAAGGCATGCAGTGTGGGGAATTTGCAGTCTCAAGGCCACATGGGGCCCTCCAGATCCTTAAGTGCAGTCCTTCTACCAAATACAAACTTCACAGAATAAATCCCTTTGTTAAAAGTATTTATTCTGTAAAACTTGGGTCTATTCAAAAGGCTGGACTCAAGAGTCCAAAGATCACATGTGACCCCGAGGCTGTGAGTTCCCCACCACAGTGGGAACCATCTTCCCCCAGCCAACTACAGGAAGGACAGGACTGAGGTCCCCTTTGACTCCCACATCATCACCTTCTGAAGGTTTCCTGAGGCAGAGGTGAATCTCCATTCTTGTTCTGAGAAGGATGGGCAAGAGGAGAGTGACAGCAGGGGCCAAGGAAGAAGGGCCACTGCGCAGAAACACAAAGGCAGCAGACAGGGTGGGTGGGAGTCGCTCCTGCCCCAACCCTGGGCCTCTCTGTCCCTTCCTGGGAATTTCTCCCTCCCTAGGCCTTGGCCTGTGTCCAGGTCCAGGCCCAGTCTTCATCCAAACTCCTGGGCTCAAGTGATCCTCCTACCTCAGCCTCCCAACTAGAGGGACTACAGGCACCTGCCCCAATGCCCAGCTGGTTTTTTTCTCTTTTTAGTAGAGATAGGATCTCTTGATCTTGAACTCCTCAGCTCCAGTGATCCTCCCACCTCAGCCTCCCAGAGTGCTAGTATTACAGGCATGAGCCACTGCATCCAGCAGTTTCCTATGTATTTTTTTCCATAATTTGGTATGAAATTTCCTTAGTGGTGAATAATGCCTCATTGTCCAGATACACCACAATTTACCTACTGAGGGGCATCTTGGTTGCTTCTCATTTTGGTAATTATGAATATAACTGCTATAATTTTTTTTAAACCCCTCTTTGTGGAGACATAGTTCACTTTCCATATAATTCACCTTTTAAAAGTACAAATTTCAATAGCTTTTTCCACATTCATAGTGTTAGGCATCCATCACCACATTAGATTTTGGAAAATTTTTATTGCTCCAAAAAGAAACTCCAGCCTGCTTAACCTCCACCCTTCAATGTTTGCATTACTTCCAGCCCTGAGGTACCCCTGAACTGTTGTCTGTTTCTACAGGTTTGTCAATTCTGAACATTTGATAAAAATAGAATCATGAGTATGTTGCCAATTTGTTTCTGATATTTTTCACTTAGCACATTTTCAAGGTTCATCTCCATTGTACTATGTATCAAACTTCACTTCTTTTTATGGCCAAATAATATTCTATTATGTAGATATACCACATTTTCTTCCAATGAGTAGTTGATGAATGTTTGGCTCATTTCTACATTTTGGCTATTATGAATAATGCTGCTGTGAACATACTTGCTCATGTTTTTGTACAGACATATATTTTTATTTCTTGCTTCTTTATTTTTACAATAACTTTAAAGTCATGCTTTGAGACTTTTTGTAGCATAAGCATATTAGAATTCCTATGAAATGAGAAATTTAGTGTCTAAATGCATTTTTTGTCAAATGACTGGGTGCATCAATCTTTCCTTCTGCCAACACTTTCAAAATTAGCCCTTTAATTAGCAAGAATATCATGTATGCATAACGTGTAACATTTGCGAGTATTGAATGTCTTACATTCTCAGGGTTCTGTTCCTATAGGTGTGAGAAGGGGAGGCACAATTCAGGCAGAGAGAGCATGAGCAAACCTACAACACCTATAAACTTACTGCCTGGTCACAATAAAGCATAGGGCATGCTGCTAAAGATGAGACTTGCAGAAAGTTAGTCTGAAAAAGCAGCATTAGGCCAGACCGTGCAAAACTTTGAATGACGGTGTAAGAAGCCTGCCTGACCTTTGTACTGATGAGAGGGGGAGGCCAAGTTCTCCTTAATCACGGAAGCACACTCAGCCCTGTGTTTTGGAAGGATGACTGGTAAAGAGAGGCTTGTTAATGGGGAAACATACAAATTAATCACTGATTCACATAGGACTCTTTCTCCTGCACATGATACAAAACCAAGATGAATTCGGACTTGAGCACAGTTTTAAACACATGGGCTGATATTTCTCCACAGTACCAGAGTAGTCCAGCTTCTCACTTGCCATCTCTGGATCCTGCTGCGGTGGTGTCATTCTCAAGCCATACCCCTGGAGGTCCCAGATGGCATCTAGTCAGGAAAAAAGGAAAATAATTGTCCCATAATTCCCAGCTGAAGTCCCAACATTCAGGTGTATGGGACAAGCTTAGGTCCTAAGAACACCTCTGAAGTAATCACTGGTAACCCAAGAATACTGTTGTCCTATCTAAGTTAGCCTACTCAAAGTGGGCTCCATGGACCAAGGCCTGTTCACACTTTTTGGTTACCATCTTAGAGACCAAGAATGAGGAGGTTACCATAGAGACCAAGAATGTTAGAAATATTTATTGTAATTTAACAGAGTAATAGAATCTATTAATAAAAAATTAGGGTTTATATTTTATATATCTTTGTGTGTGTCAGATTTTCAGTGATTCATTACTATTGTATTTTACACAAGTATCAGTGCATAGTGGATGAGGGGAGCTCCTTCATGACAGATAGTTTGATAAACTATGGTCTAATGCATGTGTTCCACTGTGAAAGCTTGCTGTGATGGTTAATTTTATGTGTTAACTTGACTGGATCCAGGGGTGCCCAGATATTTGGCTAAACATTATTTCTGGGTGTGTCTGTAAAAGTGTTTCCATGCAGGATTAGTATTTGAAATCAGTGGACTCAGTAAAACAGTTGACCCTCTCCAACATGGGCATCAATAAATCTCTTGAGGACTAGAAGAGACCGAAAAAGAAAGGAAGAATGGAAGAATTCACCCTCTTTTCCTGCCTGCTTACTTCAGTTGGAGCATCAGATGGAGATTTATACCACGGCCTCTGGTTTGGACTAAGCTATAGCACCAGCTTTCTTGGGTCTCCACTTTGCAAATGGCAGATTGGGGGAACTCTTAGCTTCCGTTAATTATGAGAGCCAATTCTTCCTCACAAATACAGGATACCCATAAAATTCATTGCTTACAAACTTTATGGATACCCTGTACCTTCACACACCTACACACACACTCACACACATATGCATATATTCATACATACATATATAATACATTCTTTTTGGCTGTGTTATCTGGAGAACCCTAATTCAGTGGGGGTGAGTTAGCATCCTAGAAGCACGTGGGAAGAGACAATTGAGGAGAACTTTCTCTCCTGCCATGAGAAGGTACAAAAACAAATGTCTGCAATCATCCTGGGGTTTAATGTGGAGAGGAGAAAACTGTCCCAGACTTGCTTTGGCTCTCCTGTTTTCTTGTTCTCCACATTGTTCTGCCTTTATTCAGAGTCTCTGGTAAAGAGTTTACTTTGCTAAGGCTCTGGCTATGACCACTATATTAATAATAAGCTAAACATTACATGGGAACCTGCCCATTCTACTCATTGGGAGGTTTATCACTAGAATCAAAATACTCAAATGGCTGGCCTAGGCCGCTAAAAGCAAAACAACTTTGAGCTAGGCTACTACGTAACAGGAGATAATTACTCAGTTGAGCCAATTCCTTTGCTGTGTTCTTGTCACTGAGGTTTGGAAACTCCAGAGTCCTGTAAGAGGTCTGAAAGGAAAAAACAGTATGTTCAAAACAAATTTCCGGGATCAAAGTTTCTCATTAAAAATAGATTTTAGAAAATTGTTTTAGGTTAACTTTCGAGGGCAGTTGCATGGGGAGGAAATGTGTGTAGCCATTGGCAACTTGAGGATTTCGCTTTTAAAATAAAATGGAAACAATAAGAAAACAATTAAAAAATAAAATTAAAAATCAGACTCAAAAAGAGTATTTTGATTCTTTCCCCAGTTAAAGGTCTGCAGTTAAGTTTTTCGGGAGAACAACCTATGTTTTTAGTCTCACTACCCATGAAGGGCTAACATAGGTGTGAAACACCTGCCTCATGCTGGAAGTGACCTTGGAGGACCTTCCAGTCTGACTGAGAAATCTAGCCTGGCTTTCTCATCTTACGAACCAGAGACTGAGGCCAAGGCAGGTTTCTTCTTTTTTTCCTTAGGGGTTTAAATATGTGTGTTTATATGATTTTTCTCAGACAGCTTGGAAATTGGATGTCTGCACAGTTTTAACATAATTTAGACACATAATATGGGACTTCTTCCTTTCTAAGACCGTAAATCACTTTCCAGCATGAAGGGAAGTGTTCAATAAGCTTCGAATTTTATCTAGTACTGCCTTGAAATACGTGTGTGTGGACACAAGGGATGTGTGTACGTATTACAAATTCCTTCCTTTAACCTTCGTGCTCTTTTGACATAGTATCGTTTTTAATATGCTTTAGGAACAAAATCCATTGTTAATTGTGCTTTAAACAGTAGGGTTTTAGGTTTTTTGGTTTTGTTTTGTTTTGTTTTGTTTGTTGAGATAGAGTCTCCCTCTGTCGCCCTTGGCAGAGTGCTGTGGCAACATCATAGCTCACAGTAAGCTCTCCTCTCTTGGGCTCAGGCAATCTTCTTGCCTCCAACTCCCCAGTAGTAGAATTTTAAAGAAATTAAAAATAAGGAAACCTTGCAAGGCCACACAGATGGTGGAGCCAGGAATTAAATCAAACAGTCTGGCTCTGTAGCTCTGCTCTCAGCCCAGCACAATGGACGGAGAAATTATTAAGTATACTCTGTCTATTTATTTTTATATAGTCATGTGTTGCTTAACGATGGGGATATACATTCTGAGAAATGTGTTTTTAGGGAATTTTGCCATTCTGTGAACATCTTAGAGTAGTGGTCCCCAACCTTTTTGGCACCAGAGACCAGTTTCATGAAAGACAATTTTTCCAAAGGGTGGGGGAGGCATATTACATTGTCACCAGGCGCACACAACCTAGATCCCTCACATGCCCTATTTCCACCAGGGTTTGTGCTTCCATGAGAATCTCATGCTGCCACTGATGTGACTGGAGGTGGACTCGGGCCACTTTGAAAGCAATGGGGAGCAGATGTAAATACAGATGAAGGTTTGCTGGCTCACCTGCTCCTCACCTCCTGCTGTGCGTCCCAGGCCACAAGTACCAGTCCATGTCCTGAAGGTAGAGACTATTGTCTTAGAGTGTACTTACAGAACACTAGATGGCATGAGACTATTGTCTTAGAGTGTACTTACAGAACACTAGATGGCATATATATATATATATATATATATATATATATATATATTTTTTTTTTTTTTTAATATGGAAAACCAAATGTCCCAGCACCATTACTAAGTATCAGTCATATTCCCCTACTTGATCTGCAGTGTTAATAACAAACGCCATCTACAGTAGAGTCTCCATAGCTGACCACGTTCCTACACTGACCACCTCCTTAAGTTGACCTAATTTTCATAAGCCAGACATATACCCCATGCATGTATCTGCACAGTAGGCCTAGTTCCTTATGTTGACCACTTCTTCATGTTGACCAGTTTATTACAGCCCCTTAGATGGTCAACTCTCAGAGGTTCTACTGTATTAGATTTCTACACATACTCCCTTAGAATCTTACAGTGTATGTGTGAGTGCTGTCAGCACTGGCTGAAACCCCACTGTGCAGTGCGTGACTGCAGATCATATCTGTCCTATCAGTGCCCAACTAATCAAACAGTAAAACTACTCTTAGCAACTTTACTTTTTGTTTGATCTCTTTTCTTTTTCTTTCTTTATTTTTGGAAACAACGTCTCACTCTATCGCCCTGGGTAGAGTGTCATGGCATCATCATAGCTCACAGCAACCTCTTGGGCTCAAGCAATCATCTTATCTCAGCTTTCCTATTTTTAGTAGAGATTGGGTCTCGCTCTTACTCAGACTGGTATTGAGCTCCTGAGCCTCCCACAGTGCTGGGATTTATAGACATGAGCCACTGTGCCCAGTTAATCCTTTTTTTTTTTAATTTTTGGCTGGGGCTGGGTTTGAACCCACTACCTCCAGTAAATGGGGCCAGCACCCTACTCCTTGAGCCACAGGCGCTGCCCCACCGGTTCAATCTCTTACATGATGTTTTAGAATCTTGTAATATCAAGCAATAAAAAGTTATAGAATTATTAACAGTTGGGGTTAAACGAAACCTGACCCCTAATCCAAATCTCTGGAAATCTCTTTAAGCTGAATATCTGATAGTGGTTTGTTCCGTATTTGTGACTTTCTTACAGTGATATGTAATGTAATATAGGAGCAAAAAATTCCAAATAGTAAGTTTTCCTTTTGTTTTGAAAATGGTTGAAGTGAACTTTATTGAAACCACACACTATGGGTTGACTCCTTTTTCAAGTCCTCCTGATGTGAGTTTATTCTTGGTTATATATTCTCAATAATGGAAACTTTCTCTGATGCCAGACGTCCTGGGGTCCACTAATGTCTTAACACAATAATTAAGTCAAGTGAGGTGAAAGCTATGTTAACCAGTTTGATGTAAGCATTCCAAATTGTATATAAAATCAGCACATTGTGCCCCATAAATGCATTAACAAACACAGTTATGATTTAATAAAAAAAAAGAAAGATTGTTAAAAGGAAAAAAAAGGCAACAGAAAGAACCCATTTAGGTGCCCAAACCTATCTTTGGTCACGGAGATTGTAGATTTCCCAGCCATACATGGCCCTGAAGTGGATTTACTCCCTTTCATTTGACAACCTTGGAAAGTGAGGCTTGCATAAGACCCAGCATTTTCTGCCTATTCCCAGAGACACAGCAGAGACTGCTCAATCCTCAAAGTGCTCTGCTGAGATAATAAGGAAATGTGCTTCTGGGGAGTTTTGCCGGTGGCTACAACTTTCTCAGATGACCTGGTCCCACACTAATAAAATAGTAAACCCACAAACTCCCAGGAGTCAATAAACAATGCAGGCTGAAGTCACTAAATATTTTGCCTCTGGGGGCTGCTTCATTGAAATTCACTGATTCAACACTTTTCCAGGAAGTTCTGCCTCACTCAGCATCCCTGCTATGCAGTTTGCAAGGCTGAATACCAAGGGCCTCACAGCCCCTACTTGGTGCTGTAGCCATTTCTTAGTATGCAAATGACAGGGACATATGGCTGGTCCTCACAGAATTGCAATTGCATCTTGTCTTTAAAGGCCAGTTCATTTCTACTTGGTTTCCAAGTCTGAAAGAAAATAAGATATGCTCTCTACCTAACTAGTAGATTACCCCCACCATAAAGTTCAAAGGTACAGGTTGGGAAGCCTTTATGAAACCAATTCAAAGCCTTTCCTTTTTTTTTTTTTTTTTTTTCTTGTTTTTAAATTAAATCATAACTGTGAACATTAATGCCTTTACGGGGTTCACTATACTGATTAGATATACAATGTGAAATACTTACATTGAACTGATTAACACATCCATCACAATTATATTCTTTTCTTAATAGTATTGAAATGTACCATTGCATCATACACATTAGGTGAGGTCTCCTTAAATATCCTCCCTCCTCCCACCTCCCCTCCCCTCGCTCTCCTCTTCCCTTCTACTTTCTGGATTATAGTTATGTTTTACCATTCGTATGAATGTGTAGGTGATTATATATTGATTTTATAGTAATATTGACTACATTGGATACTTTGTTTTCCATTCTTGAGATACTTTACTAAGAAAAATATGTTTCACTCCATCTAAGTAAACATAAAGATGTGAAGTCTCCATCTTTTTATGGCTGCATAGTATTCCATGGTCATCTACCCATGAATGGATTAACAAAAGCCTTTCCTTTTGTTGGCAATCTCTGGCTTCAGAGCTGTATCAGTGCTGCTCTTCTGGAATTTCTGGGTCAATTTTTTCAGTATCGCCTTCTCAAGAAAATGCATGCAAATTGTGGGTCATTAATAGGTCGATTAACAATAATTTTTGAAAATTGCCAACCCCTCTCATGTTCCCTTCCAGAGGAGAGAAGTGGAAGGGACATATCGGGAGAGATTGTGGGGAAAGTGGGAGAAAACACAAATGCAATCGCACCCTGACAGCAATTCCAGAGGGAACATGAGGGATCCCTCATGTTTCCCATTCAGATTCCTGCACCCCTGTTTCATGGGTGTTGCCTGTCTGCAGGTGCAGAGGGGCCAGGTACGTATCCCCTGGGCGCCTGTCCTCTCTGGTGTGCACCCGGGTTCCTGGTGCGTCCAGGGACATCTGTATGTGCACTGGCTCCCTCCATTCCAGCAGTCAGTGGTGATTCATAGACATCCTTCTGCATGCCCTTGAAGAGGGAAGTCTGGAAATATTTAGAAAACAAATGGGTTCTGAGAAAGACCTTGAGCCTTTCCATGTTGGTTGTAAGCTTCAGGGAAGATCCCTTCACCTTCTTACCCTTTGCTTCCTCCCTGTGAAAACAGGGGCATGACCCTATCAAGGAATGCAAATGACATCTGGGTAATTGCAAGTAATGATAAGCACCAGTGAAAATGTACCTGCACCTGCTAGGCCTTCCATTCCTTCTCCACCATGCTGTACACGACCTATAACTCTACTTTCGTATGAGGCAGCGGGTAAGATCTCCAACAAGCCAAGTCAGATCAAAGACTGATTCTTGGTAGAAAATGTTATAGAAAACAGTGGTTGAAGAGTTGCAGGTGTGGGTGCAAAGAACAGCATAGCTGCTGAGAGAGAAGGACGGAAAATTTGTCCTGTCCTGGGATCTCAGGGAGGGTTGTTCAAGAGTCCGTGGAGTTGGTGTCCGGCTGATGTTCAGAAAAGTATTTAGACCATTAAAATACTTTGTAAAAAGTTAAAGCATTTATCTAGAATACTAATTTATTTCTAGGATGAGGTTTATGCATCCCATCACGCAAAAAGTTCAGATCAGGACTGGAACAACTGTTTTACACAAATGTTTGCAAAGTATAAAAGCTCTGTGGATGATCCACTTTAAAGAAAAAGATAGGCTGCACCAGCATTTAAACTTGCATTTTCTCTTTGAGGTGAGGCTGGAGAAGTCACATTTCCCAGGTGTGGTTCTTCAATTAAGGAGGCAGAGCCACCGCTGGACACTACGCATCGAGCTGCAATCTGGAACAGACTCGTGATTCAGGGTCTCACCGTACTGATTCATAAAACAGGATAGAAACTTCCCATGCCCCAGGACAAGGGGGTGGCAGACAGGCCTGGCAGGTATCACCGCGCCTGCATCCCCAGCCGAAAGCCCCTGACTTTCACTTCTCTGCCCCACGGGTCAAGAAGGAACTGGTCTTTCTTCCTCCTAAGATAATTTCTAGTCGAAGTTCTACTATCCTGGGCACATTTGAAGTAAGAGAACCATGTACATTGCTGGTTGCATATTTTTACTTTTATTTCTTTTTTTCTATCCTGGACTTAAAGAGGCACATTTTGGTAAGACAAAATAAATGTAAACATTTACTCATTTGAAACAATGGTTTCTGGCTTCCTTGTGCTGGTTGTGTGAGATCTATTTCTTAATAAAATCATAATTAATAGTTATCATTGCTGAGCTTATAGGGGCCACTGAACTCGGCCTGCAAGCAACAAGGAAAATCACACACACACAAAATAATAATAATCCAGGTATAAAAGATGCATTCTACAATGAAGACCCCAGCCTGAGAGGTGCTGGTTACTCATCCTATTCTTCAAGGATTTTCTGCCTTTGGCCTCTGAGAGAGAAGACCCCAGGGAACCATTCTCATCACAACGGGGAAAGGAGCTTGAGTGGGCATTAAGTACTCACGTTGTCTTTGGCTAGAGATTTAATCTGTTTGATTCTCAGTTTGTTTTTGTTTGTGTCCAAACACAAACTAGCTGAAGTTCATCTACCCTAGGCATGTTTGAAGTAAGAGAATCATACATTGCTGGCTGCCTATCTTTGCCTTTCTGGTATAAGGAAAAACAAAGATGTTTTGTTTTGTTTTCAGCATCATTGCAGCAGCTGTCCTGATCATGACTTGAGCTGGGCGTTCACAGAGAGTGGGTTGTGTTGTTGGTGGCTGCCTCCCTGTGCAGTGTCATGTGGCTATGACATTCCTCTCCATGGGCCCTGCAGTCACCACCCCCATGAATGTCAAGCATAGCACCCACAGCACCTGCTGCAATAGGCATTTCTTCCTCAGCAACCCAAGGTGATAACTGAATCCTAATGCCACTGCATGCCTTGGGTTATTGGAATCCCATTTTCCACTCAGCATTGTGTCCAAGGCACAGGACATACCAAGTCAATTCAACAGCTCCTGTCAGATGTTAATATTAATAACAGGCTCGCTTGGTTAACACTTTATATATATATATATATATTTTTTTTTTTTTTTTTTTTTTTTTTGCAGGTTTTTTGGCCAGGGCTGGGTTTGAACCCGCCACCTCCAGCATATGGAGCCAGTGCCCCACTCCTTTGAGCCACAGGCACTGCCCTTGATGTATATGTTTTTAACTCTTAAGAGTCAAAGAGTGTGTGCGTTGTGTGCTGGCAAGGGTTACGTGTGAATTTTGCCCACGTTTTTGAGGAAGCAGAGAAACAAGAGGTACAATAAAAGCATAAGAAGCAGCAGTGGGAAAGACCACAGGCAAATCTTGATGTCTAGATTTTCCCCAGATTCTCTTCCCCGGCCATTTTAAATTACAAATCACCCATACAGAAACCTGGAGACATTCTTAACTTTCCTTTTCAGTTTTTAGTCGTTTTGTGCTAGATAATTTTCAAAAATTGGATACCCTTGGAGATTAATTTATTTGTTTGTCACTTTCCCATTAGAAGGTTGAATTTATTTCTGTTTCCATTACTGGTACACAGTGGCGGATTTAAAAATCACCGTCACTCAAATCCTGTGCAGATGAACTTACAGCATTTTAATAAATGGGTTGTTTGCTGTGGGAGAAAACGATAATGTTCAGGCTCCTTCTTAAAATAACTCTCCTTATCTCTGAAGCAATACCTCATTCGTACCTGCAGACATGCAAGTAGCCACAAAGGATTGAACATGAGTCTACAGCACGTGTTTTCTACTTGGCCACAGGACCATCCATGCGACCGTCTTTAAAGTTCAATACTAAAGTTGTTACCCAGCATTTTATTACATGATAAAGTGCTCCCATTCTTCGTACATACTCCATAAACTGCTGAGATGTCACAGTGCTCCATAAATAATGCAAGCCTCTGGCCCATCATTAACAAGAGACACTGCTAAGTGGACAGAAATTCAATGATTCCCTTTTATGGAGATCACAGGACACACACATAGCACAATTTGCTGACCCTGCCATCAAAAATTACTGTCTGCACAAACCCTGGCCCGGATTCCTTCACTTGGCAAAGTGGAGAGCTGCAGGTTTTAAGAGAAGATGCTGAACACTGGTTAAACTCTGGCTTCCCTTGAGATCAGGTCCGCTGAGAACAATCTGGGACTATTGCTTCTCTTCTGTCGAGAGCACACTCTTCCAGAAAAGGCACAGTGAGCCAGAAATCTGAGCTTTTTCAAGCAATCAAATTGTGCGGAGACCAGATGAATGTGAAGCCAGATCCCAGCGTGCTAACAGTCACATTATCATTCACGGTGTGTCGTGAGTCGCTGTCCAGGCATCTCTGGGGCATCAGGACACACCCTTCACTCGGGCAGATTCCCTGTGCATCAGCGCCAGGGAAGACAACGCGGAGTAAAGGGCAACTCGTAAAGTTTATATGCAAATGAGGCAGGTGCCTAAGGGGCAACCTGCCAAAGGCAACCACCAGATGTCCAGGCTTCTGCTCTCTCCCAACCCCAATTAAGATCCAATACATCATTTCCCAGTTTTCTAAGCAACAACCAGCTCCACGCCTGCACTAACCTCTCTGGTGAATTTATGGCCTCTGGCACCACCCACCGACTCTATGGAGGACCCACAGTAGTTGGCTGATCCTGAGTTCTGGAAAGTACAGTTACAGATTGTAGTGTAGATGATCTGGTGACCACTGAGTATAGCTTTCTGGCTGACCCGCAAATCTGGCTCCAGGTATCTATCTCCAAGCGTCCCATCCCGTAATGTGGAATTCACCTTTCTTTTTTTTTCTCTCGCTTAAATTGGAGCCCAGACTGCCAAATTTCTTTACCTGACCTAATCTGCCAAAAGAAAGCTGGGAAGCATCAGTTTCCAGTGACATGGCCCCCCAGGATTAGTCTCCAGAACACATGAGCATGTTCCCTGAAAAGAAAGGCTAATGCCACATATACAGGAAATTTACTACCCCCTCATCCATGATCTTTCTTTTCTGTCCAATTGTACCAAAATCTGCTTCAGGGAATGTTTTAAAACAGGATGCTGGGGCCTCCCCCAAGACCTACTAATTAAAAATGGGGCCCATTTTTATAGCCCCCAATAGTTCTGTGCACATTGTTGTTTAAGTCATCTAGGATAGGTTTTTCTAGAAGATTCCTTTTGCTCTGATGCCCTATAGTTCTGGAAGCATCCAAAGAAGATGTTCAAGTGCACTAGAAAGGCACACAGCAGCCTCCAGCCACCCTCACATCAGAGGA
The DNA here is from genome assembly GCA_963574355.1 of Loris lydekkerianus. Classification (NCBI taxonomy): domain Eukaryota; kingdom Metazoa; phylum Chordata; class Mammalia; order Primates; family Lorisidae; genus Loris; species Loris lydekkerianus. The sequence continues at coordinate 15,864 of CAUYPK010022875.1, forward strand.
CGTGCTGGGCAGGAAAACGGGTTGGGGGAGACTCGAGGGCTGGAACTTGTGGGTCTGCATTCCCACTCAGCACCTCTGGCTCTGTGGTCTTAGATCAGCAACTCGACTGCTGATTTCAGGGTCTCTACCTGCAAGATGGGATAAAAACATCCACCTCCTAGATTGGAGGAGGATCAGAGGAAGCAGGAAGGTACCAGCGCTGTACACAGCTATGCTCAGCTAACATTTGAATTATTTAGCTGAGTAAATAAATGTCAGTTCCCTTTCCAGTTCTCCGTTTGTAAAGTGACGACTAGTGACCCCTGCTGTGTGTGTCATTTTGAGGCTCAAGTTGCCTGTATGAGAGAGACTCTCTAAGGGTAGCGCTGTGAAGAACCCTGAAGCCCTTTCTCTGCCTGGAAAGGGGCCCAGAGAAGCCTATCAGTTCAACGCAAGAAAAGGGCAGTGTCTCCAAAAATTTGCACCTCTCCATCCTCAGAACCTGAGAACATGACACCTTGCAGATATGATTAAGATGAGGATGTCGATTTGGGATTATCCCAGATTACCCCAGTAGACCCTAAATGTGACCATGAATGTCCTCATGAGAGAAGTGCGGGGGAGTGGGGTGGGGTGGTCTATCCAACGGAAAAGGTGCTACAATGTCACAAATGGGGAAGAAAAGACAACTTGTCCAAAGTTGACCATCCAGGACAAAGACACGCATGCTCCCCTCTGCCTGCCGGAATGGACGGGAGAGGTGCGTAGACCTGTCCCCGCTGTCAAGAGCACAGTCTGAGACCCAGAACAACTCAAGAGGCAGCCAGAGAACCCTAAAAGGTTTTCAGAGGAAGGAGATCTGGTTTGGGACCCCAGGAAGGGAAGGACAGCAATGTTTTGTTCCTGGACCAAACAGGTGACCACAGACCACCACAGTGCCACTGTGGGTTGCCAGTGGGGCTGCTCCCCCTGTGATGGGATGGGCACCCTCTGACAATGCCAGGCCCGCCTGACGCCACCTGCAAGAAGGATGAACCAAGGACCCCCAAAGAGTGGCGTGGGAGGCACTGTCCTCCCCCACCAAGAAACACTTGGGAGGGGAGGGCCCTACAGGAGGACCCACGTGGAAAGCCTCTTTGTCAGACAGCTTGAACCTCTGGACCTCACTAAGAGACACAGGGGTCTCAGCCTGGGGAAGATGCTTCTGCCCTCAGGTGGCAGCAGCAGGGATTCTGGGAGCTGCAGGGACACCAGATCAACTGAGCAGGAGGCAACAGCACCGCAGAGGCTCTGACCATCAGCCTGCCTTGGGAACCATGGCCTATAGGTTCCAACCTGCCAAACCTAAGCAGGTGACCATCTTCTAAAGTGAAGACTTTAAATACGATCTGGAATCTCCTAACATGACAGATGGAATGTCCAACGGACAGTTGAAAACACACCCATCATACCAAGAGTCAGGAAAATCACCACTGGAACAAGAAAGCTCAGCTACCGCCAACACCAGCACAAATCAGAGGTTGGCGTTATTTGACAGGGACTTTAAAAGTAGCTGCCCTTAATAAATGCTGCAACAATTACGGATTTTCCTAAAATAAATGAAACTCTGGGAAAACTCAGCCCTTTACTCCCACTCCAGGGCCAGCAGGTGCCCTCTTACTGGCCCGGCTCACTTGTCCAGGGTTGGTTGTCTTTTGCCTGCACAACCATTCTACATACAATAGTGTCTGTTGTCAAAATAAAAACTTTAGACAAATAAACGAGTGTAATTCAGCTGAAAACAATTCTAGAATCTTAGGGCAGTGCCTGTGGCTCAAAGGAGTAGGGCGCTGGCCTCATATACCGGAGGTGGCAGGTTCAAAACCTGGCCCTGGCCAAAAACTGCAAAAAAAGAACAATTCCAGAATCTCCCCTTCGAATAAGTTTGGAGAGACCCTGCTGCTGTGTGATCAGAAAGGAACTGAAGGACAGAAAAGGGAAAGTGAGGCACAGAAACCAGGAGTGAGGCAGGGACACAGTGGACTGGCCACAACCGGCATTTGGCTTACCTGAACATGGTTTGAACATTTGGCCACCTGTGGCCGAGACGTAGTGATTGGAACAAGAGCAGGTTACGTCTGTTCCCACATCCAGGTAGCTTACAGTTTGCTGTGGGTACAGAAGCCTTCTGACCAGACCTTAAGATATGCAAGGAGGCTACTTCAGGCTAAGCGGAATTTGACACTATGTCCACAGCACTCCTGTGGTTTCTGCCTCCCGCCTACACCTACTGACAGAGGGGGCTATTCAGGGTTTGGAAAAATAATTCATTTGCTGAGATGGAAGAGTGCTTCTATCATAGTGTCCTGGAAAATGCTTCAAAATCCTCTTTGATACTTTTTTCCTTCCAGGTCCATGTCAGGCTTTTTTTGAAGTTATTCATTTATCAACCAAGGTCTTATATGCAGCACCCTGCCAGCCCTTATCTGGCCTGCAAAGCCCACCCTCCAGCTCACCTTGAGAATGGGGAGAGATTCAGCTCCCACTTTCACACTTGAACAGCCTCCCAGCATGAGATCAGAGAATGCCTTTTGGGGTAGAGAGGGCCGCATATGCTGTTTTCACAGATCTTGTTCAAGAATATAAAGATAAATTGAGTTATAGCCATGCCCTGCTTAGCATCCCCAGGCCAATGTCTTTACGGCTCTTAGGAATCCCAGGGCAGTGTTACCCCACCGGGGCTTCTGACTTACCCTAGTCCTGCCCCGGCCACTCTGGTCCTCCTGGTGGGGCAGCCCTGGCTCATAATCGCAGCTCTCAGTGCACTGTGTGGGCTGTGCTCCTAGGACTGCCAACTGGGTCCCTTGCACACCCCTCTCCCAGGCATCACCCCCTTGCCCTCCACCCATCCTGTACTCGTGTGGCTGTTCCAATACCACGTCACCAGAAGCCACCAGATTCCAGCACCTGTGGGTGAGTGTCTCCCCCTCCCATATCATGCTGTAGTTATCCCACAAATACTCATTCAGGAATGGTTTTTGCTGCTTTTCATGTGACATGGACCCTCCGTAATCACCCCACCAGAGTCTTCTGGGCTAGCTGCCAAAACTCCTGTTTCATAGGCTGGAGTGCAGTGCCCTGATCACAGTTCACTGCAGCCTTGAACTTCTGGGCTCAAAACAGCCTCCCACCTCAGTAGTAGTTGGGACTACAGGCCCACTGCGCCTGTCTGTTTTATTGTATCGTATCGTATCGTATCGTATCGTATCGTATCGTATCGTATCGTATCGTATCGTATTGTATCGTATTTTGTGGTTGTTGTTTTTTGTTTTCTTTTGTTTTTTCCCAGAGTCAAGGTCTAGTTATGTTGCCCAGACTGATCTCCAACTCAGGGGCTCAAGCTGTCCTCCCACCTCAGCATCATAAGTAGCTAGGACTGTAGGCATGAGCCACCAGGCCCAGCATCCTATGTATTTTTGACACTTTCTTTTCAATATTAAAGGCCTGGAAAATATGACTGAGGGTGAGAAAACTGGCAATGTCTCTCTAAACATTCCTTTTCCTCACCAGAGAATATGTCCCTTGATGTCATTGTCACAGTGGCAGGAGGAGTTTGTTAAACTTCAAAGGGATGCCTGTTTGCTGGAAAGCCTTTAAAGATACGAAGGGAAGTGTCCCCTGTGTGACCGGGTAAGGTTTGATCCTGCAGGAAGTAAACTTGGCTGACGTTTTCTGAGCACTGCTTCTATCCCCCTTTATTCTGGTCGTATGTAGTCAGTGTCCATGCACTATTATTACTCGTTCCTTCTTCAACAGCAGGGAAGCTGAAGTTTGGATAAAGTGAGTATACACTAGAGGTCGTTCAATGAGGGGGCGGAATTGGGTTTGGGGGGTGAGGTCAGCTCACCTGGGTCAGCTATTTTGAATCACTACACTAGAAACCTAGGAGAGGGTGCAGAGGGAACAGAATTGCAAGTCACAGGTGTCTTAGAGAGGTTTTCTTCATCAGGGCCCAGCAAGCATAATCTTTCTGTGGTGTCTCAACACACCCTAAAATATTCCCTGGGAAGCTGTGACTTCATGGTTCTCAGGCCATTCATTTTCAGCTAATCTCTTGCCCATGCCCCAAGTAAAAGCACTTTTAAAGGCCACTAGTGTCCCAAGGATAATGGTGTGAAAGAGCCTTTCAAAGTGATATGGATTTAGCAAAACATTTTCATTTGCAGTTACTGAAGTCAGCATGTACCAGTGATAAAATGATACTTTGAATGAAGCTAAACTAACTGGACAAGCCAGTCAAAGGCTCTATTATTATTTTTTAATTATTATTATTATTTTTTTTGAGACAGACTCTCATTCAGTGACCATGGGGTAGAGTGCATGACATCATAGCTCACAGCAACCTTAAACTTTTGAGCTCAAGTGATCCTCTTGTCTCAGCCTCTGGAGTAGCTGGGACTATAGGCGCCTGCCATAGTTTTTCTGTTTTGGGTAGAGATCAGGGTCTCACTTTGCTCAGGCTGGTCTTGAACTCCTGAGCTCAGGTGATCCACCCACCTCAGCCTCCCAGATTAGTGGGATTATAGGTGTGAGCCACCTGTATTCCTCATTCACATCAGACATTGAAAGGTAAGACACCATACTCCACGCCCCATCATTTCCCAGGAAGTAAGGACAAATGCATTTGGGGTAAATGAAAGCAGTGTCAGGATGCTGGGTTTCTAGTCTCAGTTCAAACGCAACTACTCATGTGAGCTGAGCAAGGCACTGGCGTTGGCCTCCAGCTTGTCCTCCGACTTTCGCCAAGGCCCCATCATTTTGGAAGGGATCCGCCACCGTGTGGCCCTTGTCTACTTACTGCTCTAATTTCCTTTCTAGGAATTCATTGCAACTGAGAGATTCTTTCTAATGACTGAAGCCCCCAGTGCCCAGCATCAGTGAGCTGGGGCTGCCATAACAAGGCCACACAGCCAGGTGCCTTACACAACAGGAGGTTATTGACCCACAGTCCCAGAGGGTGGAAGTCCAAGAGCAAGGTGCTGGCAGGTTGGTTTCTTCTGAAACTTACTTCCTTGGCTTATAGATGACAGCCTTGTCCATGTTCCCTCACACAGTCTTTCTGTCTTACAAGGATGCCAGTCAGGTGGGATTACATCACCCCGATGACCTTGTTTTACCTTAATTTCTTCTTCAAAGCTCCTATCTCCACATAAGGTCACAGCCTGAGGTACTGGGAGTTGGAACTTCAGCATATGAATTTGATGGGTCTTAATTCAGCTCATTACAGCCCAACCACATTTCAAGTGAACATACTAAATCTCAGCCTCTGGTTTTAAAGGGGTGATGCTGATAGGAAATCTGAATTGAAGCTGTGGGTTAGCCTCAGCCAGTTGGCTTTAGCTCTCCTCTGCCCATTTATTTCTGGGAGTCTGGAAGATTCTCAGGAGATCTTAGGATACCTCCCAGAGAAGAGTGTTTATATCATAGCTGTCCACCACCACTGCTGCTCCCTCCTGACAGCAGGGTCCCCTCTGTCCCCCGAGCACAGACACAGAAGTAGCAGGGCCCCGCCCCCAGCTCCATGCCCCCCGTGCAGTCCACTGCCTCCTGAGCCCACATCTCTTTGGCTGACACCCCCAGTACTTACCAAGACCATTTTAAAAATGACTCCCTCACAACTTCACTTTAGGGCCAAATCTCTAAGACCCTCAGACTTCCACTCCAGAACAAATATTCTTACCTCTGCTGTTTGAAAAAAAATTTTTTGAAGTTTTTGGTTGGGGCCGGGTTTGAACCAGTCACCTTTGGTATATGGGGCCAGCACCCTATTCCTTTGAGCCACAGGCACTTTTATTTATTTATTTATTTATTTATTTTTGTTATGTTTGAAATCTAATGGCACAAATGCCCTCTGAGCTTCTGTATATCTTGGAAATTCTGAAGCTAATTAAAAATAATTTATTTTCTCCACAAAGACTTTGAGGCTCTGCTTTCTCAAGGGCATAAGCACATTTTCCTCTGCAGATAAGAGGTGTGACTGCAAACTAGGGTGCTGGAGGGAGTTCAGTACTGTTACACAGGAATAAGAAGGCCAGGGCTGACCAGAGTACAGGCAGATGCTGACATACAGATGGGGCTAGAGCAAACCATACTTCGAAGTGGGTGGTAAGTTTCTGAGATTATGTCTGGAAATTTTAACAGAAGTTTATATTGCATAGCTGTGCCCTCATGTCAGGGGATATATTCCAAGACCCCAGGGAATGCCTGATAACACCAAACTCTAAATACACTAAGCTATCCAACACGCTATATAGACATACCTATGATAAAGTTTAATGTATAAGGTAGGCACAGCTAGAGGTTAACAAAAATAGCTAATAATAAAATAGAATCATCATAACAATACATGCAGTAAAGTTATGTGAATGTGGTTTCTCTCTCAAATAAATCATGCTATACTCACTACTGTATGGTAATTATCAAAATGTACAAGAAAAAGTAACATAATACCCATTATTAACCCCAAAGTATTTATTCTCACAAGACTGTCCTTATCTTAAATAATGTTTAATACCTTGAAGGAATATATTTTGAAAAACAGCTATGCTATTAATACAAAGATACCACGAGAAAGGGCAACTTCTTTGGTATTTTTATTTCCCACAGAGAGAAAAATGGACAGATACAGTTGGAAAAATATTAAGCTTCATAACCTCATAAGGTCCTTCATCATACAGATGGATAGCTTCACCAAAAAGTTAAAAGCCTCTGCCATGATTCTCTAAAATCATCACATTTAGTTCAGCACTAGCCCTGGCGTTTAGGTGTGACTCTCTCTATTGCTACTCATTTTTTTTGAGCAGAAGGTCAGAAGCCTTACAGAGGTTACAGAGGCACTGTGAGTGGGGAAAAAAGGGTCAGAGAGGTGGCCTCCCCAAATAACAATTGTAAATGGCAATAGCATCCTGAGGTGGCAGAGCCTCATGCCACACTCTCTCAAAATGCTGGGACCAAGAAAAGAGAGAGACAGGGTGATTTGTGCCCTGGGTCACTATGGCTCAGTATACCTTGCATGTGACTCCACCCCAAACCCCTGAATCCTTCTCACCACCGTATACTACCAGATTGCAGGAAAGCTGATAAGGAAGGGAAGGTGTAACCTAGAGGGGAAAATTTAAGACAGCCATGTGTGTAGAACCCCTGTGACCCTCAAGTTCACGGCAGACACGGGAAGCAGGAAATCCCCTGGAGATCTTCACGTCCCCCCCCCCCCGCCCCGCCCCACCCCACCCCCATGGGCAGGAGGACAAAGGGCTTGGGCATACCACACAGCGAGAGTTCATGCTCCCACCAGCCCATCACCTACCAGCTCTCCAGGGGAATCAATGGGTATTTTATCTTTTTTCTGTCCTGAATGAAGGTGGATTTGAGCATAGAGGTTGGAAAGTATTGCTAAAACAAGGGAGTTGAATAGCCAGCCGTTCTAGATGAAAGGCGTCAGAATTTCATGCTAAAGTTAGGGTGGCACATGACCATTTGTGCAACTTTCCTCCCGGGCAGTACCTCAACTGTCAGGCAGCTCTTAACAGACTTAACAGCAGCAGCACCAACAAGGTCCACATAGGAAGGCCACGTGCTCCGTCCTGAGGGCTGGCTGTGCTCGAGAACCTTGGGCCAGACGGACAGAGAGAAGAGGGCGCCTTCAACTAAAGCTTCAAAGGGAGAAGAATTAGAGAATTCAGGAAGAAAGTCAGAGGAAATAAAAGGTCCCCACCGAGCTCCTCAAATTAAGCAAAAGCAAGAGGAAAATAAAGAGCGAGGCATTCATGCAAATGCACTAATGGGGGAGGACAGAAAGGGCAGACTGGACAGAGACACGGTCCCATCCTGCAATGCGATAAAGGGGAGCACACGGGAGCAGTCTCCAGAGTGCTGTGGAGGAAGTTAACGAGAAACTGACCTCAATAACAAAGCAGAGCTGAAACAGAAAAACAAAATGACAGGTAAATGGCAGAGTTTTGGAAACAAATTGAGGACCAAAAACCTGTGTCAGAACAGTCAGGAAACAAAACAACAAACACACAAAACAAAACAAAACCAAAAAAAAAACACAGCAGAAACAGTAGGAAACAGAATAGACAATGCCAAAAAAATTTGAGCTTAGAGGAAAAGTTACACGTCTTCACAGGAAATAAGGGGAGTAAGATGGATCATTATATATTCAAACGGAAATGGAGGAAAAAGAAAGAAAACTCACTTTGCATATATAAATAGACCCTGTATATGAAGGTGGGAAATGAATTTTCAGAAGGTAAATGTTATAACTCATGAATTTGTAAATATAACAAAGTAATTACATTATGAAAATTGGGGGAAGGGAAGGTTGCATGCAGAAGGAATTTTCACTTCCTATTCAACATCTTTCAATTTTCTCTTATTGGGGGTCGCTGGATACTGGTCTGAGCCGATAAATATTAAAGCACATCACACAAAGTTATATAAGTTATATAAGGAATCTGCGGAAAGACTTAAAAAAAAAAAAGCTAATATATTGGGGTTTGAGTTAAGTAGAGAATTAATAGAAGCTGTCAGGTTGATAAATTATAAAATATACCTTCAGTTATTTTACATAAAACTATTATATATAGATAACCACTTAAACACATAAAACAGTAAATTTTTAATTTTAACAGAATACATCACATATATCAAAAGGAGAGGAATAAAAAAGCCTCAAAACAGAATGCAAAAGAAATATTAACTACACAAATTATATATGTATATATAAAAATGCATTTCCAGGATAAACCTAAAACAAAATACCTCAAAAGGTTAAAAATAAAATTTTGAGTTTAAAATAAGAAATATACATATTGGTCTCCATCCCTCAGTTCCAGACACAGAATTCCTAGAACCCTCATAAATTCCTGAGTGGCAAGGGTGTTCAGAGGATCTTCTGTTCTCATGTTTGGTCTTTGCCGGGGCTCCTGGCACAGAGCTCCTAATCCCTTGGAATTTCTGGGGCCACAAGAGCGTCTTTGCTCTGATGAGGGAGTCCTGGTGTGAGCCTGGATGGGGGCTGGTCACCAGGAAGACCAGGCCATGGTGGGAAGAGAGGCGCTTTCTGCCCCACGGGCGCCTGAGTAAGTAACTTCTGTGCCTGTGTGATGAAGCCTTCGCAAAAGCTCCGGAGCACAGGCTTAGGCAGCCCCCAGGTTGGTGAGCACACCCAGAGAGGGCTACCCACCACCCCTCTCCCCGTGCATTCTTCCATGCGGCTGCTCCTGAGTTATATCCTTTATAATAAATGGGAAATGTAAGTGAAGTGTACCCTGAGTTCTATGACCTGATCTATGAAATGGTTGAACTCGGGAGGGAGTCATGGAAACCTCTGATATGTGGGTTTTCGGGGACCCCTTGTGATTGGCATCTGTGGGGGGCAGTCACCTGAGGGCTTGGTGCTAACTCCAGTTAGTGGTAAAACTGAACGGCACCATGGGACAACCAGCAGGTGTTAGAGAACTAGTTGTCCTGGGACAAAAACCACGCATCTGGAGACCAGAAGGCCTTGTGAGTATAAAGACATGCAGGGGAGGCATCTGCACAGAAAAAGAAACAGTGGGGCTGATTTTAAAAGCAGACAAGTGTGAATTCAAGGTAAATATTTAAAATAGAATCAAAATCCGGTATTAATCCTTAACTGTCACAGGGTAAATAGAGGGCAATTGCAGAGAAGTGTTGCCAACAGGGTGTGTGCCCACCCCCAGCCCCACCAGGCCCTGACAGGCCAGGAACAAGGGCAGTGAGGAGGGACCTCCCAAGGGTGGGTCAAGGTCACATGTGGGCCATGTAGGGTCACTATGAAAGTTTCAAGACAGAAAGTTTTATGGTTCATTATTTCACTTCTGAGAGACACAGCTGGTTGGCAGCATCCTTCCAAGTCACCGGTGCAAGTTCTACCTTGCTCAGTTCATGGGTATTCCGGGAGGGCTTCATTTGTTTCTGTCTGTGCGGATTTTACTTTTCTTGATTTCTGTGTATCTCAAAACTTTCGTCATGACCCAAGTATACAGAGAAGGACCCATACACCCTGACCACATTTAAGAAGGCCTCAAAATACCTCAGTAAATTACAAATATTAGTAATAGTACAGAAGACAGTGTGCTCGAAGGGCAATGTAATAAAATGAGAAATTTTAAATTAAAATATGCCAAAATTTGAAACGCTCAGAAAAGCTCCCTTCAGTCTGATCTAAGTGCAGTGGTATTTACGTCCAACCACTCACAGGTTTCTTTGGTCCTTCTTCATGCCCACAGCTTCACTTGACCAGCCCTAGAATAGACGTTCAAAGATTCAAAACTGAACTTACAGAATATCCAGAAAATAATGAAGACAATACATACCAAACATATGAACTGCAATTAATGCTTTGATCAGAATAAAATTCAGAGCCAAAAGTGCTTGCATGGTTAAATAAGAATGGAAATAGTTAAATTTGACATCTACTGAATAAGTCAGAGAAATAGCAAAAGTAGAAAAGAAGCTACAATGTGGATGAAACTTGAGGACACGAGGCTGTGTGAGACAAGCCAGCCACGAAAAGCTAATACTCTATGAGTGCACTTGGGGGAGGTCCCCAGAGAAATTAAATCTGCAGAGACAGAAAATGGAATGGTGGGGGCCAGGGGGTGAGGGGAGAGGGAAATGAGGGGTTAGTGTTTCATGGGTGAGCAGTTTCAGTTTGGGGAAGATGAAAAAGTCCTGGAGATGGATGGTGGTGCCTGACAGCTGTGCTGATCCCACTGAACTGGACACTTAAACGGTAAATTTTGTGCTATGTGTATTTGTCACAAATATTAGTCCCAATTAAAAATACATACTTTTTCAAAAAAAGAGGATAGAAATATTAAAAATAAAAGCAGACATTTAAGAACTACAAAATGTAATGGCAAAACTTTTTGATGTGAAGTACTTAGACTCGCAGGGGTCCTCAAACTGCGGCCTGCCGGCCACACGAGGCTGTGATTATATTTGTTCCCATTTTTTTACTTTAAGATATGTGCAATGTTCATAGGAATTTGTTCATGGTTGTTTTTTTTTTTTTTTAAACTATAGTCCAGCCCTCCAACTGTCTGAGGGACAGTGAACTGGCCCCTTGTTTAAGAAGTTTGAGGACGCCTGATAGAGGGTGAACTCACAGAACCTAACCAGCAGTGGAGGGAATGCTAACAGGCTGTTAGCAGAAACAAACTACTATGTTTATGAGGGAGCGTAAGATTTAAAATGAGCCAGTGGAGAGACAGACAAGAAGAGATGAGGGAGGAGGGTGAAATGAGGTGGGACGGTGGCACGTTCAGCACTCCTGAGATTCCCACAGGGGGTGTGCTGAGGGCCTGGAGAGGTCTGCAGGTAGAGTCTCCGGAGGCCATGACTTTGGAACCCCTTCCTCAGTTTAAGACAAATTATGACATTTACAGGTCAAATCCACGTGCAGATGAAGTAAACAATAATTATTTAGAGAAGGATCTGTAAGTGTTAAGGTCAAACTGGGAAAGGTTTGCACCACACAGAATGAGGCAATGAGAGAAAAATTAAATTGTGTGAGGCCTACACTTCAAGAGGGCTCCAGTTGAAGCTTCTGGACTTCTTTTCTCCAACTGATCTGTGGTCCTGGTGAAAGGTGACTAGCTATGTGTGACCTACAGGTCTGTCTTGCCTGGTTTGCCCCACTGGCTCCCAGTGCCCAGGGGAAGGAATGAGCCATGTCCCAGGCCCCGGAGCCAGACTGGGGAGGCAGCCCAGTGGTGTGACTGTTAACCATGGAGGTCTGGGCCAGCTCAGGGCTTTGCAGATCCCACAGCAAGTTCCTCAAACTCATGAATAAGTCTAACAGTCCACTGTCTAAACATACATATAATATATTAAAAAAAAAAAAAACAAATCAATAAACACAGAAGAAAGGAAGAATGCACATGAGAAATTAAAAACAAAAGGAGAAATAACCAAAAATACAGTGGAAATTAAAAATCTGCAGTGCCTATATTCCAAAGCTATGGAACTACATGTAAAAGGGGATGCAAATAATTTTATTTAAAAGACGTGTAAGTAAAATTAAAGACAAAGTGCTGAGGGCATGCTCGATGAGAGGGTCCAGAAACACACCAGAGCACGCCCAGACAGCCCCAGGGGGGCTCTTTTGTACTTCAGGAGAAAATGGTTCTCAACTTGTAAACCAATTACAGTAGAACTCTGTAAGTTGACCACCAACTTGTAGCAAACTGGTCAATATACAGGGATGGTGACTATAAGGAACTAGGTTAATATAAGGAACTAGGTACTGTTATGTACATGTGGTGCATTTCCAGTCTATAAAAATTAGGTCAACTTAAGGAGGTGGTCAGTATAGGGAGGTGTAGAATATAGTGGTTTTTGTTTGTATTTTTTATGTAAGCATAAAATTAAATCTGGATGAGATAGCACACAAAAGCAAGCTATTGAATAACTAATACCAATTATGAATATTGAATATTGGTAACAACCTTTGTGAGACCAAGTAGGGATCACGTCAGGACTATAATGATTTGGTTGTATGGATTCTATTAATATAATCAAACATACTTCTGAAGCAAAGGGAAAAACATTCTGATAATTCCTATGGATACTGAGGTTTTGCCAAAAACCTAACAGTTACATTTTTCTTACAAAGTCTTAATAATTTGAAAATACACAGATAGGTTTTTTACTATGGCAAATAAAATATATGTCTTGACTGTGGGAAAAATTCCACATTGAGGCAGAAAGCTGAAGCCCTAGCTAACTTGGTCAGCATATACAGGGCCTGGGAAGTAGGAGGTAAAATTCCATTCCCAATGTCTCTGATGCGGTCGTTAAGCCCAGCAAGGTCACAGGTTAAGAGCCTGCGGGCTGGAAAGACAACCCAGAGGTTGACTATGTGGAAACACATTGTCTTAAAGAGCTATGTGGCTTCCAGCACTATAGATAAACAGAATCATAAAGCTTGTCTCTTAGATCTCAATGGGCCCAAAAGACTTTCTAATAGCTTTGTGTAACAGATAGCTGAAGCATGTCCATAGATAAAACATGATGGAATGTTTATTGTTGATGTATAGACTAGACACTGGTGATTTCTAGATTTGATATCCCCAAGTAGAGTTAAAATTAGTTAAGAATTGTTTAGAAGGAAAATTCTTCGATTATAGATTAATAGTGTGTACGTGACTGCTTGACTTTATAAGGTGGTTGAGAATAAAGCTCATCACTACATGCCACTCTGAGCTGTAGTCTGCTTCTTGCTATTACAACAATTGCAGGAGCAAGCTTGCATCTGCGGCAAGGCTGCTGTTCCCTCGCGTCGTCCATCACCACAACACTTTACATAAGTGAAATGGCAACATGTTAAAACACCCCATTCATGTTAAGGACAGTGTGAGCATGGCGTGTGAACTGCTGCTACTTCACACTGTTCTCAGCTGCAACTGACATAAAGGAGAAAAATAAGAGAGAGATTGGAAAGGAAGAGCCAAAAGAAAATCTCAGAAACAATAAGAAATCACAATTATTGTGGTTAATTATAACACTATAACCACTTTCCTGTACATCCAGTGAGATAATAAAGCAGAACCATCCTGTTGAAAATGGTTAGCCAAACAATGAAACATCTAGAAATTAGAAATTCCTAGGACTTGAACAAAACCATAAAACTCTACTGAGTGCCATAAAATCATACTTGAAAACAAGCCTAGATTGTAGTGTTCCAGACTTGAGCAGGAACTCAATAAATGTATAAATTTATCATGCCCCTAATTTATAAAAATTGCACACATGAGAGAGAGGAGACAGTTGAGAGGCGTGGACTTGAAAATACTAATATTAATGTGAAAGAAGCTTTAGAAATTAAAGGCTTTCATCAATCAGTAAATAGAACAGAAATAGAACCGAACACACAAAGAAACTTTTTATATGTATGTATTTTATATATATATATAATATATATAGTCTGTATACATATATGTATTATGTACGTATGGCATTTTGAACATGTAGCAAGAAGATTATAATTGTACTACAGAAATGCATTTATTTTATGTTTGTTGGTACAATTGAACACCATTTGGAGGGGGAAAAATGGATTTTTACCTCTTCAGGGTCCTCAAACCTTTTAAACAGGGGGCCAGTTCACTGCCCTTCAGACTGTTGGAGGACCGGGTATAGTTTAAAAAAAACAAACAAACGATGAACAAATTCCTATGCACACTACACATTATCTTATTTTGAAGTAAAAAAACAAAACTGGAACAAATACAATCACACCACTGCATGTGGCCAGCGGGCCATAGTTTGAGGACCCCTCCGTCTAATTCCTGCCATAAATAAATTCCAGGGAGTTAGAAGATATAAACGTAAACAAATGAAACCATAAATTTTAAGAAGAAAATATGACTAAGTTTATTTATAATCTCAGAATGGGGAAGGCTTTGTAAAACTGGAAACAAATCCAAGGATCTACAAAGGAAAATATGGATAAACTGATAACATAAAAATTTAAACTTTCTCTGTGCCAATAAATAAGCAATCAATAGATAACATTAAAAGACAAATAATAAACAGAAATATTTTCAGCGCATAAGACAAAATATCCCCAAAGTGTACAAATTAAGAATAATCCAAATCACCCAATTAAAAATTGGGTAAAAGACATAAATTTACAAAAATTTAAATTACAAAGAAACACTTGAAAAGATGGGCCACTTCACTCACAATCAAACTCAAATCAGAACAATATTCCTAAATATCATTTTCACCAGTTAGATTGGGGAAAAAATACGTTTGAAAATACCCCGTACTAGAAAGCTGACAAACTGGTCCTTTCATTATACTCTTAGTGGGGTTATATCCATTGATCCATTTCTGCAAGATGATCTGGCAATATCTATCAAAATTTTAAATGCACATAACCTTAAATCCGGCAATTCCAAGTTGAAATTAATACCAAGATGTAGTCACAAAAGAATGCCAAGATACATGTACAAGGATGCTAATTATATAGAGATTTTTATATAAAAATAAAAACTGGCATTGTTCACCAATAAGAGACTATTCACATAAATCATAGTGCTTTGAGACGATGGAACACTACACAGCTATTAGGAGCGATGAGGTAGGTCTTTATATGTTACTATGGGAAGATCTCTAAGGGCAAAGCACTACGTGAAGACAGCAAGGAACAGAGCGCTTTGCAAAGCATGAGTGTGGAGAGTCTCCCTCTACATCCCCACTCTCTCCCTCTTTGGCCCCTTCCTTTCCTTTCTTCTTTTCTAGAAATACCTCCACAAGCTCCCTGGTTGTCCCCTGGTGGGAAGAGAGAGCAGGGAGGACTGGAGGCTATGACAGGTGTTTTTTTTTAACCATCCACACTTTTATAACTATATACATATCTATCCCTTATTATTACTTTCTGGTGACAGATAGTTATTTGGTGGCAAAACTATGAACTACTTTTGTTTGCTTTTTATTTTTTTTACCTATAAAAAACAAGTGACAAGGGAGGATGGGTAGAGGGAGGGTAATTGGTGGGATCACACCTACGGTGCATCTTATAAGGGTACATGTGAAATTTATTAAACGTAGAACATGTCTTAACACAATAACTAAGAAAATGCCAGGAAGGCTATGTTAACCAGTAGGATGAAAATATTTCAAATTGTATACAAAACCAGCGCATGGTACCCCATGATTGCATTAATGCACACAGCTATGATTTAATAAAAAAATAAATACAAGTGACAACCAGAAAAGCAATTGTTTCTTTGAAGCTTTTCTTTTTAAAGAAAAAATGTGGTCAGTATCAATTTTTGGATAATGGTAAGAAATGAAGCACTTTTTTCATATATTTAAACACTTCTACTTGTTTCTGAAGACACAACAGAAAAAAAAAGAAAACAGAGAAATCTTGTGTATCAGCCACCCACACTGTGTAGACTGGTTGAGGGGGAGGAGGACGCTGCTCCAAGTGGCCTGAAGCTGGAAGGTCCCGATGTATCGACCTTCTTGCTGTAGATAAGGTCTCCTCTCTTAAGTCACACACACAGCACTTGTGCAGACACACCTGTGCACACACACACACACACAAGGCACACAGAAGTCTCCATTTACTTCCAGTACAAACACATCCATGTGCTTTAATCCAGAAATGAGTGAACTAGATGGCTGGAAAAACGTATGCATGTCTTTTAGTCTGAAAATCTAATCTTGCCTCATGATGTGGCCACATAAGGGGTTACAAGCAAATTAAAGATCCCTAGGGGCTCAAAAGCCTTGTGCAGCTTTGAGTTCCAAGCTGGATGACACAATCTAACAGGAGGAATCTTTTCTTGGTGAATTAGCCTCTGATGAGAAGAGGCAAAGTGACACTGTCAATCTAGATAATTTGAGGAAGAATTAGGTCATAAGATAGTTTTAAAAATTAATGTTTCTCTGGTTTTCAAAATATCCATCTCCAATAAAGACATCCATGAACCCTGAGACAGCCAAGCTGAAGTTGGGGTAGACAAGCTGCAGGGTACCAGATCCCCCAAAGCTAGAAACACAGTTGCTGACTCTGACGGACTGCCAGCTTTCTGCTGACTGCCCCTGGCCCAGCATCCAGAGAAGCCATGGCCACACCGTTCTCCTCCTAGTGCCTGCCACACGGGGGGCACAAGAGGTACTAGGGCCTTCCACTTGGCCCTGACACATGGAGAAAGAGCCAAGGAATACTTTTGCTTTATATTGTGCATTAATATAGATGTACGAATTCCTAATATTAACCAACTCTGACACATGATTCATCTAATGTATTATTAAAAAATAACTGGTTTAATTTATCATAATGCTATTCCTTTGAGTAGTTAAAAGAACTCTGTTCCTTTGGGGTTTTGTAGAATACAAGAGACTCATTTGGCTCCCTCAGGGTCCAGGGCAGCAGAGGAAACTTGGGAGTCATCCTGGATCTGCCGGAGACACACCTGTGGACTTGGGCAGCCCTGGTCCTAGTTCAGAATCAGCATAAACCCACATCCCTCTGGTACCCTTGACAGCAATCAGACTGGTAAAAACAAAGTTTACAAGATAAACTATGCCTCTGTCTTAAAAACAAAACAAAACAAAACAAAACATAGAAACAGCATAAAACTTTCTCTCTACCAACTGTCTTTGGTAAAGAGAAAAACAAAACAAAACTTGAATGCAGAAAAACCAAGACATAGAATTTTAGTTCTACTTTTCTTGTTTGTTTTCCTTTCACCAATTATTTGAATGGATTTAGTGAATTTGGTTTATTATTAGTTCTGATCTAGATTTATACACAGGCAAAAGCACAGGGAGAATGTTCATGTAGACCTCATGGAAAACGGCATGCAGCATGCAGACCGTCTGTACAGGCTCCCCTAAGCAGTCAGGAGCAATGAGGA
This sequence comes from Loris lydekkerianus, assembly GCA_963574355.1. NCBI lineage: Eukaryota > Metazoa > Chordata > Mammalia > Primates > Lorisidae > Loris > Loris lydekkerianus. The sequence goes on from CAUYPK010022875.1 coordinate 33,290, forward strand.
TTCTCTGAAAAGCTTTTCCAGAAGTAGGAAAATAGGCAAAATGATCTCTCAGTGACCCTGCTGACCAACCGTAAGGATGTGCCACAGGTATCAATTAGCACAACTGAGAGGATTAAACAGAAAGGTAAGGTACGGAGACTCTATTACCTAAAGTACCAAGGAAGCCATAGCCAATCTGACCGACAGCTAAAAAGAAACATCAGAATGGCCAAGTGTAATAATGAGGGATCAGCACCCCAAATTCCCACCAAGCCAAAAAGTCTCTGCCCATCTGTGTTTCCTGCACATAGAGCACGGGGTTTGGTTAAGCAAAGTCTTTGGACACGGCCTCCACAAAGTTTGGCGCGGACATCAGGATGCCGATGGTGCAGATGATGGTGAACACGGAGAAGGCCATGAGGCACAAGCGGTCCACCACACACGCCGCGAACTTCCACTCGCTGCACACCGCCTCGCTGTCGTCCTGGCAGCGGAAGCGATTGGCGATGTAGCGCACCTCCTCCAGGATCTTGGCCAGGTCTGGGTCCACCTCAGGAGGCTGCCCACCGTGCAGCAGGTGCTCGTCGTGCGTGGGCGAGCAGGCCATGCGGCCGCACACAACCCCAGAGTCCGGGGTCGGGGCACAGTGCATGCCGTCCAGGCCTCGGAAGCCGATGTACAGCAGGTTCCCATTGCTGGCCGGCGGCGCGGCCATGGTGCTCATCTCCACGCTGGCCAGGCTGCAGCGGCGCTGCTTGTGCTGGCAGGCAGGACGGACCTTGTCCTCCCCAGGCCGCTTCATGCGCAGGAACCACGCGCACCAGTTCAGAAGGATGACTCTGGTCTGGGGAGACAACAGAACAAACATCAGCTTATCCCAACAGCAACCGGATCCTGTAAATGAATGAAAAATTCACTGAAGAAATGGACATATAAAAAAATACATTTCACATTAGTATTGAGTAAGTCGGATACTTGCTTTTCCAATCTTGTGATACTTTACTAAGAACAATGTTCTTCATAGATAAACACCTATGTGCACACACAAGAGGAAAACACAACTGAATTCAAGTGGAGGAATAAGGAGAGGAGAGAGGGGGTCTGGTGGGCTCTCACCTAATGCGGACAATGTAAAGGTGTACAGCACCCTCTGGGTCAAGGGCTCAAATGCAAATAATGTAACCTAACCATTTATACCTGCATATTAATATGAAATTTAAAAAAACACTAGAACTTCTAGAAATGAAAAATTAATTTAAGGAAATACAAAACATAGTGGCAAGCTTTAACAATAAACTAGATCAGGTTGGAAAAAAAGAATTTCAAAGCTTGCAGGTAACTCTTTAGAATTAACCCAGTCAAAAATAAAGAACAAAGAATCAAGAGAAACAAAGGCTACAAGAAATGTGATTATGTAAAACAGCCAAATGTAAGAACCATAGGCTTTCCTGATGGTGAAGAAGAAAAAGCACAGGGCTAGAAAATGCATTTGAGAGAATTACTGAGGAAATGATAAACAGGATTCACTATATAAACAGAAGCAAAAACAAGGACCATATGATAGTCTCAATAGCTGCTAAGAAAGTATTCAACAAAATCCAGCACCTTTCATGACCAGAGCCAAATCCAAACCAATCATAGAAGGCACGTATCTTAAAATGATTAAAGTTATATATGACAAACCCACAGCCAATATTATTCACAATGGGGAAAAGTTGAAAGCTCTTCCCGTAAGGACTAGAGCAAGGTAACAGTGCCCACTGTCCTGCTTCTATTCAACACAGTGCTGCACTGCCCTAACCAAAGCAATCAGACAAGAGAAAGAAATAAAGGTTACCCCAATCAAAAAAGAGGAGGTCAAACTATCACTTTTCATGGATGACATGATCTTATGTCTAGAAAATCCCAAATACTTTACCAAGAAACTCCTGGAATTGATAAATAAATTCACCCAAATCTCTTGTTATGAAATCAATGTACACAAATTGGTAGCATTTCTATTAAATATATACCAGTTAATGGTCAAGTTGAGAATCAAATAAAAGACTCAGTACTGTTCAAAATAGCTACAAAGAAAATTAAATACTGAAGAATACACTTAACCAAGGAGGTGAAAGATCTCTCCCAGGAAAACTATGAACACCGAGGAAAGAAATCACAGACGACCCAAACAAATGGGAAAACACACAACGCTCACAGACTGGTAGAATCGGCATTGTTACAATGTTCATACTGCCCAAAGTGATTTATAGATTAAATGCAATCCTCATCAAAATGCTAATGTCTTATTTCACAGACCTAGAAAAAAATAATTCTATGCTTTGTTTGGAATCAAAATGAAAAATCTGGAGGCATCACATTACCAGACTTCAAACTACACTACAAGGCTATAGTAACCAAAACAGCATGGCACTGGTATGACAATAGAGAAATAGACCAATGAAACACAACAGAGAACCCAGATACAAGACCATCCACATACAACCAGCTGATCTTCAACAAAGCAGACAACAATATACACTGGGGAAAAGAAGCTCTACTCAACAGATGATTCTGCAAAAACTGGATAGGCACATGCAGAAAAATGAAACAGAATCCGTATCTCTCACGGCTCACAAAAACTAATTCAAGATGGATAAAAGACTTAACAGTAAGGTATGAAACCATAAATTCTAAAAGAAAATATAGTAAAAACTCTTGTAGATACTGATCCAGCCAAAGAATCTATGACTAAGACTTCAAAAGCAATTACAGCAATAACAAAAATAAATAAATGGGACTTGGTTACTTTCAAATAAAGGGCTAATATTCAGACTCCACAAAGAACTCAAATAAATCAGCAAGAAAAAAAAAATAACCCCATTAAAAAAAATGGGCAAAAGACATTAACAAAAGCCTTTCAAAAGAAGATAGACACAGCGCCAACAAACGTGAAAAAATGTTCAAGGTCACTACTCATCAGGGAAATGCAAATTAAAGCCACATGAGATATCACCTTACCCCTGTCAGAATGGCTTTCATTAAAGTCTACAAACAATGGGTGCGGGCATGGATGCAGACAGAAATGAACACTTATATGCTATTGGTGGGACTGCAAGTTAGTACAACCTCTATGGAAAACACTAATGAGATTCCTCAAAGAACTAAAAGTAGACTTTTCATTTGATCCAGCAATCCCACTACTGAGTATCTACCCAAAGGAAAAGAAATCATTTTATTGTAAAGACACCTGCACTCAAATGGTTATTGCAGCACAATTCACAACTGCAGAGGTGTGGAATCAACCCAGGGGCTCATTGATACATGAGTGAATTAACAAATATATTCTACCTATACCATAGAGTACTCAGCCATAAAAAGAGATGAAATACTGTCTTTTGCAGTAATCTGGATGGAACTGGGGACCTTTATCCTAAGTAAAATATTTCAAAAATGGACAAACAAGTAATCTCTAATTTAGAACTAATTTATGGACAAACATGGGCACAAAAAGAAGTAAAAATTATTAGAAATCAAAAAGGACAAAGGAGATGGAGGGAAGGGGTAAAAACCCACTTAACAGGTACAACGAACACTGTTAGAATGATGGGCGTACTTACCTCCCTGTCTTAAGCATTATAAAAGCTAACCATGTGACAAAACATTTGAAACCCCTTAATATTTTGAAACAAAAAAATTATTTTTGAAATTGTCCAGAAAAATAAAAGGTCCTATTTCATTGATCCTGGGGGTAGCAAACTTCATCTTCTCTCAGCTAATCCTGGACACACATCAATGCTTGTGCATTAGAGATGGCTGAGTCAAATTTGAGGCCAGAATAAAACCCTTACAATCACCCTGGAAACAAGCTGAATTTTTCATGGGGGCAGGCACATTGCAGTCTCAGGAAAGACAGCCTGTGAGAGGAAAAGACTGCCTTGGTAACAGGGCCCCTAAGCTGTGTAAAGAAGGAATATCACTTTCCTTGCTGATCCTTCCTCATCTGTAACCACGGGACCATTGGACCTAACATGGGCTCCCCTGTTACATGCTAGGTGCTCTGGAAGGTGATGGCAAGCTCACAGGAGTGCCTGGAAGATGGTAAATGTTCAAGGGCAACTCCAGTACATCCATCAGACATCACAGTGCAGGCTTCTAACGTGAGATCACCACTTCCCTTGCAATGACAACCTATCTTTACAACTCTGATGACCACAGTTGCCCTGATAGAAAACCAAGTACTGAGGAAGTCCACGTGAAACAGAAAATGAAGCAGTGGTCTCCACTCTGATCCCACAATTTGAGAGCCTGGGCTGTCCCTGACGTTGCTGAAGCATAAACACTGAAGTTGTTTTGATCTCTTTTATGAAGAGAGCATAAGGTATCATTTCTTTTGGCCTAAGGGCGGTGTGAAAAAATTCCTGAGACTCTAAAGTGCAGAGAAACAAGGAAGCTTAGGAACCTCTAACCTAAATCATTAGAATGAAGACCAAAGATGACAACGTCTGGAAAAAGTACTTTGAAAAGTAGAAAGCAGAAGTTGGCAAATTTTCCTGAAAAGGCCAGATAGTAAACATCCAGCAGGGGTTCGGACCCAGTGCCCAGGGGCCACATGCAGATTATGTGAGGATGTTTTTGTTTATCTTTGGTGGCAGAGATCATGAAAATTATGCCTGGACCTTTTTCTTTTTTCCCATCATGGGATTTCATGTTTGTGTACTTAATGTGTGGACCAGAGAAGCAAAAAAGTTGGACACCCCTGCAGGTCTCTGCCGAACTACCCAACCTACTGCCGTAGCGCATGCAGGTGATGGGTATGGCTGTTGTCTCATAAAATTTTGTTTACAGAAACAGGAGGCTGCATTTGGCCACTAGGGCTATAGTTTGGTGAGCTCTGTTCTGAAAAGTCCTATAAACATAGAATGTCTACACACATGGCATGCGTGGGAGCAGCTAAAGAAAAAAATTTCCCTGAGAGTTTATAATGCTTTTGCCTCTCATGTAAATACAGGAGACAGAAGCCTAAATTCAGGTTTAAAAACATACAAAAAAGACCCTCAAAAGCGTATCTAGATAAATGTAGATAAATGTGTAAGAAGTGGGCCCTTTCTCTAAAATTCTCTAGCTCCTGATTGTATTTACATTAAGTTTTATGATGAAGGGGAAACTTCATCAGCAACCTAGCAGGTACATACACTGTGTCTGTACTGCAGACAGACAGTAGTTGGAAAGATCACATCTGCAGGCATTTCACGCTGGGTAATCTTTTATGACATCTTCTCGAGGATAACTGCAGCAAACAGCTCTGGAAACAGGCGACCAAAGAATAAAAAACAATCAGCCCAGTCCCATTGCGGCTGTAAAGATAACTCTTTACAGAGTGGTTTTTTTACAAAGCAAGAGGCAGTCTGTATATTTAGGAAGGCCAGGTCTGCTGACCTTGCAGGAGCACGGACACACTGTCTGGCATATGGGTTGGGCCCCATGTACGAGGTTCATGAGACGTGTCTTCACCTCACCCTACAGGGCTCTGTGAAGTATGTTTCATACCCCCACTTTACCAGCAGACAAACTGAGGCCCAAAGGCTAATAAACTGTCTCAAAGGCATACAGTGAGAGAGCTGTTACGTCACGTAACATCTTGATTAGACTTGCACCAGCTCATGGGTAAAAGGGTCTATGAGATTCATTTCAAAATCCTGGGACTTTAACCCAAGCCCCCTCTGGGAGGCAGATCTGCAGGGAGACTGTTGGGCAGGGAGTGCATCTGAACACAGCGGCAGCAATGCCCGAGGTGCTGGGCAGCACGAGGTACTTCTCCCCCCACCACCTGGGGGTCTGCACCTGTCCCCTGGTGCACATCTCAAGCTCTTACGATCCATACCGCCAACTCAGTTTTGAATTCCATGGCCTGAATCCTTAGTTTTCAAAGCTGAAGCGTCTCAAGAGATAAAATCATCCTCCTGGCACTTCTCAGACTGTGCTCTTGACCTCTTCTGTTAGGCTACTATTTTGTTTCTAGCTGTGCAAATGTCATATAATGCCACTGCACCCGGCGGGGCCTTCCTCATAGCAACAGATCATAATAAAAGCCCCTCAGAGGCTGTTTATGTTTCAAATACGCATTGGAACGAAAGAAATAACGCCACATGCTATATATAGCAGGAGAGATGCATAAGCTTCATCTTTCATTTGCAGCCAATTGGTTTTAATAAGCTTTTATGCTGAGAGGTGAATAATTAGCATATGCTCTTAATTAAGATTATTCTGGAGCAGGAGAGTGCTCCAGGTCATTAAAAATGGTTATTTCATATCTTAATTCCATCATTTTCCCATCTGTCAAAATAATTATGAGAAATAAAAATAAGTGTCTATATATTTATATTTGCATAAATAAACACTGGAAGGAAAAGGAAAGAATTCTCAAAATGCATATCGGTATTGGTGACAGATGTAGGGGAGGGGCAGGAATGGGAGTGGGATTGCTTATGGTTACTTTTATTTTGACTTGTGATACAAGTAAATATGTAATATTACCTGCTTCAGACAGAGACAGACATGCACACTCTCACACACACACACACACACACAGAGCCCCAGCTAGCAGCTTGGCCTGGCTCTCACCTATGTGTGTCAGGGTATAGGGAATTCAGACAAGAATGGGGGTAAATGTGTGCAAACATACCCCAGCATTCTAAGGAGCAGCCTTCTCAGAATAGGCCTCAGGCACTTTATCCATGTGATCTGTGAGAGATGCCACCATTTACCAGTAGGCTGAGCTCTCATTAATGCTGAAGGTCTTTATTTAGTGTGTGAAGGGAAAAAAAAAAAAATTCTGAAAGCGAACGGTACCTTTAGAAAGCAATTTTGTAACAGGCAATCTTTCCGAACTTAACATTGGATAACTGTAAATTATTGCACAATGGAAGTTTTTAGGAGGCCCAGAAACTCCCGTGCCTGGGGGGTGATGAAATGCCCATCACACCTCACAGCTGCATCCAGCAGTATGTGACCCCAGTGCTGGAGCACGCGCTGTGTCACTAAGGAGCGTGCTCGTTACAACTACACTTGATGCAAGTACAAGCAGATGGTGAAGCCATATGAATGATAAAGCTCTTTGTTTAGAAATGACAGGTTTTGCATGAGATAAGAAGAGCACCCCTTAGGGAGGAGCGAGAGGAACATACCCACTTGGGCATCTTGCCCCCATCAGGGTCATGGTGGTGGTACCGCAGCACGATCACTGTCACCACCACAGACAGGCTCACGATGATCATGGTGCTGGCAAAGTACTGGGCTGTGGAGAGAACAGACACCAGGTGAGACCCAGGGGCTCCCCCGGTGCTCAAGGTCACAGGACCAGCGTACTCTGACCATAGGGACCTCAGGGAGCAGTGTTGCCCAGGTGCTGGCCAGGCTTGCAGCCCACCACCCACATTCCGGGTGGGCAGAGAGCAGCCAGTGTGGTCTGACTGCCCATCCACAGTGTGGTCTTGCCTTACTAATCCTGCTCCCAGGCCCTCTGTCCTCCCTGTCTGTCACTGAGAACTAATAGTATCTGAAGGATGGGGACAGGGCTGCTACCATGGGTAATCATTGGACAGGGAAAGTGTGGGCACCACTAAGACAGCTGGCCTCAGACGTGCTCTGGGGTAGCACAAGGGCCTCAGACGTGCTCTGGGGTAGAACAAGGGCCTCAGACGTGCTCTGGGGTAGGACAAGGGCCTCAGACATGCTCTGGAGTAGGACAAGGGCCACAGATGTGCTCTGGGGTAGGACAAGGGCCACAGATGTGCTCCAGGGTAGGACAAGGGCAAACCTGGACCCCACAAGCTGCCGTATCAGCCCTGGACACACAGGGTTTTAATCTGGAAAATGAGTCTGGCTCCATCTCCGAGAGATGCAGGGTTGGGGTGCCAGCTGTCCGGCCCAAAAAGGAGGCCAGTGACAGTGACTTTTAAGGGCTGGAACATCAGCTTTCACACCAGGCATGGCCCTGGGTGTGTGTCTCCATCTAGGCCTAGGGGAGAGGTAGCAGGGAACATGTGAGAAAATCCTAGCCCCAGTCACCCTGCAGTAGATGGGGAGCCAGGACGGGCCACTCAGCCCCTCTGGACCTCAAGTTCTTCAAAGAGAATAGTGCAGAGGACTGAATGTGTGGGTCCCCATAAAATTCATGTTAGAACCATAGTCCCAGTGAGAGGGGACTGGGTTCTTGGAGAGGTGCTACACTGTAATCTATAATAATAACTGACCTCCTCTCTTTTCCTGGCACACAGCTCCTAAAAGCACTGAATCTCCAAGTCATGTGTCCTTCTGGGGGCTAATAAGATGACTCAGCATGGTGGCCAGTTGCCAAGGGAACCACCGTTGACATTAGAGATGACTAACTTTGACCTCTCGGGAGGGGAGAATGTTGTGGTCTCCTTATAAACTGCAAATGACAGGGTCCAGACAGCAGCTGGTTGCTGAACATACAGAGTTGCCGGGTGGGTGGGAAGCTCCACGCCCCTTCCCACATGCAAAGCATCCCTTTCATCTGGCTGGTCATCTGTATCCTCTGTAATGTCCTTCATACTAACAAGTAAACATAAATAATGTGTCTTCTGTGAGCCATTCTAGTAAGTGACAGAACCCCAGGATGGGTAGCAGCCTGGGGAGCTGAGACTTGTGCCCACAGGCAGTGAAGGCGGTCCATGGGTCTGCCCTTGCTCTAGCCAGTGTCAGCCCTGCACTGAGCTGTCGCATTCCCAGCTGGTGTGGGAGAATCAGCCTGCATGGGAGAAAACACGTACAGCTCTATCAGTAGTGTCTGCTGTATAAGGAGAGAACAGTGGAGTTGAGTATGCTGAGGATGGAGCCCTCACCAATGGAACTAGTGCCCTTTGTAAAAGGAAGCCAGGGAGGTAATTAGGTCTCTTTCCATGTGGGGCCACAAAAAGAAACAGTTACCTTTAAATGGGAAGTGGACCCTCACCAGAACCTGACGCTGGCACCCTCATCTCTGAATTCCAGCGTCCAGGACCATAAGAAAGAAATATCTGTTGTTGAAGACACCCAGGCTATGACAATTTGTTAAAGAAGTCAGAACTCAGCTCAGCAAAAAGCCCTTCCTTGCAAGATTAGTGCAAGAATTAGGGATTATATGAGCAAGATCTAGGAGAAAACCTGGCCCAGGCAGGCATGGAAGAGATGGTTTTTAATTGGCAACTCTTATTTTATTTATTTATTTATGTATTTATTTATTTATTTATTTATGGAGACAGAGTCTCATTTTGTCACTCTCAGTAGAGTGCTGTAGTGTCACAGCTCACAGCAACCTCAAACTTTTGGGATTAAGAGATTCTCTTGCCTCAACTTCCCAAGCAGCTACAGGCACCTGCTACAATGCCCAGCTATTTTTAGAGAGGTCTTTCTCTGGCTTAAGCTGGTCTCAAACTCGTGAGTTCAGGCAATTCACCCACCTCAGCCTCCCAGAGTGCTAGGATTATAGGCGTGAAGCACTGCACCCAGCCATAATTGGCAACTCTTGAGTATCAGACCTTGGGTGTGGCTGTCCCTTCAAGGGACCCGAGTGTAGGCAGAAAGCTTCCTGGTACAGGAGCCCACGCCCAGCTTATTCCACCACCCTCCCTCAGGCCACGAAGGAACTCACTGGCCTCCTACAGAGACCAAGAGGTCCCTGGGAAGAGCTCGGTCAGAGGTATACATGTGGGACTTAATGTTTGCATCAGGACCCTCTGTGAAACGGTACAAGAGTGGGTCAAACTGTGACTGTTAGGAGTTGAACCATGCCCCCTCAAAAATTCATATGCCAAAGCCCTAAGCCCCAGTACCCCAGAATGTGACTACGTCTAGGAACAGGATTGGAGGAAATTGAGTTAAAATTAGGTTATGATGGTGGTCCTAATCCAATCTGGTGTCCTTACAAATAAGAGGAGGAAAACTGGAGACACAGAGAGCCACCAGGCTGCACACGCCGAGAGGAAGGACCACATGGGGACAAAGCATCCTGAAGGTGACCGTCAGCAAACACCAGAGCGAGGCTTCCAAGCTGACCCTGCTGACACCTTGATTTACAGCCTCCAGAAGTGTAAGAAAATGAGTCTTTCAGCCACCGGGTTTGTGGTATCTTGTTAGGGAAGCCTGAGCAGACTAAACTAATACAATAGCCAGGGTCAGGGAATTGCATGGCCAGAGGGCAGCAAAGGTGATGTGCGGGAGGCCCACAACATCCCGTCGTTCCAGACATGGGCTGGGCATTAACCAAGCCCTCCCTGGAGATTCCTCAGTCCAGACAAGGCCTGCCGACAGCCCCAGCACCCGCAGTTGCTGTTGCAAGTGTCTATGGAAAGCAAGGTTGGAAGGAAGCAAGAACGGGGCCCCTCCCTGTCTGGATGGGACCAAAAGAAATAAAACCACAAAGGCTTCTCAGACCAACAGTTTCTCTGGCCTAAATATTGCACATCAGGGAGTTCCAAGGGCCTTAGCTGCTTGATTCCTTAACCCGGGGGTATCCATGGAAAGCTCTCCCACGGCAACCTACCCCTAGTTAGCCACACAGGATGGCCTCAGGTAGCGAGGGCCGACCAGCATGATCACAGACTACATTCCTGCTTCCAGCCCTGAACCAACCAGGAGGGAAGACTCACCTTGTTTTTTCCCCCCTCTCCCCGCCGCCCTGCCGGCAGAAGGCCGTTTGTCCCATTCATCCTTCCCCAGAGACTTTTACTTTATACAGAGACATCCTGTTATCTTGGGAAACAATGTTGCTAAGAGTTGAAGTGCATGTTTCCCCCCTTTTAACAAAGGTTTTGTGGGGAAACATCATGTTAAGCTAAAATAATGCACTCCTAATGGTAAAATATCTGGCTTCAAAGCAAGGGTGAGGTGGAGAATTATGGAGGGAAAAGGGATGTTTCTGCAGGTTAAAAATCAAACCACAAGGCCAGACCATCCCCCTTCTCTTACTTGGGCGCAGGTGACTAGAGGCCCTGGGTCACTCTTTGAATAGTTACAGCACATCAACCCCTCTGAGAACATGGGCACAGTACAGCCACCTGTCTTCCAGGAAATCCCGGGCACTCTTTAACACTGTTATCTTTAAGAGAGGACCCAGCTCTTGCCTTACCTATCAGTGGCACGGAGTCAGATGTTGCCGGCATGATCTCAGCCACCAGAAGCATGAAGACCGTGAGAGAGAGTAAGACTGTTATCCCTAAAACATAAACACACAGTGGGTCCTTAGAAAAACAGACAAGGAGGCCCAGGTTTTGTCTAACAGGGGTTCCTAACCTGAGACTCCAACAACTATTGAGGTGCTGGGGAACATTCTGGAACACGTAGTTTCTCTGCACAAGGGCGTGTGTATTTTCCCAGGGAGACTCTGTGAAGGAGGCAACTGTGTCTCCCCTCCTGATGGAGACAAGCTCAGGAGCCAGAACTTTGGAAGGGGTCAACATAAATGGAATAATTTAACTTAGCACAATTATCTCCCGTGTTCCTTACTGCGTTATTACTGAGAGGTGGCTTTCATGTAGCAGGAAGAAGAAAACATGCAGCGAGAAGACTTGGTCTCACCAGGTCTTGAGTTTGCTACTCAAAGCCACGTGACCTTGATAATGGCCGAGTGACATTTCTACCCCATGCTGCACGTGCTCTTCACATCTCTTCCAGATGCTGAGAAACTCGTTCACCATGTGAAATCTTAGTCTTCTGACCTTCATTTGGCACGGGAGTGATCACTGGGATGTCCCTGTGTCCAGCATCATGTACATGCGAGCTGACATTGTGCTAAACCATTACCTGTCCACACTGAATGCTGACCAGTGGCCATCAAGGAACAGGTGGGTCAGCAGGAGGAGAGAAAGCACAGCCCTCTCAGGGCAGAATCGAAATGGCCCCACCCTGAAGTCATTAAGCTTCTTGTAGGGGAGAGGATCTAAGGATCAGGCAGTACCCTTAGGAGGGCACTGAGCTTGAAATCAGGAGCCTCTGGTGTCTTGGAGAGCCCCTGGGCTTGGAGGTCCACATGTGACGAGCCACACAGGCGCCTGGGACCCCGACTGGTCCCTGCATTGTATGCAGTGAGCCCTGCAGAGCTGACTCCCACCAGAGACCCGGGCACTGACCCAGGGAGATCTTCTCCCCAGAGTCAGCGGGGAGCAGGAACACCAGCAGAGCGAGGGCGGAGATGAGCACACAGGGGATGAGCAGGTTGAGGCCGTAGAAGAGGGTCCTGCGGCGCATGGTCACAGTGAAGGTGACGTCTGGGTACGGCTCTTTGCAGCACTCGTAGAACTTCTCACTCCTCTTTCCAGGGATCCCTCCATGGAGAGAACAGGAATCATGGTTAGAACATAACGAATCACTGTGTTTATTCCAATGCGTAGGCCGCACGAGAGCACCGCCTGGGAGTTTGCTAAATGCTGAAGAATTGGGTGATTGTTTGAATAGATCGTTGCTGGTCTATTACAGAGCTTTTCTTTTCTTTTACTGTATAAAACTGAATCCTCTTTATTCTGCATACTTTAATTCCAAAATTTAAAAAAACAATACACAACATCCACTTGGTCAACCTCAGAAGGGAATAGGGCTTGAGACCCTAGTTTCCTGCCTTACACCCAAGGACAGTCAATTAAAGAAAAAACTAGACATCAGCAGAGGAAGCCTGAGTGACAGTGCTGCAAACGGGTAAATTCTCTTTTGACCAATTGGAAATACATGATGATTAACAATACACTGTCAATTTTAAACTGTTACAAATGTAATCATTGCTTTTCTATTGAAAATAGTCAAATATAGGTTCCCATCAACTGAAATGTATTGTGCAACCTGATTCTAGAAATAGGGTGAGTTTGAATAAGGTAGGGATCCCGTCACTGGTGCAGATTTGTTTAAATGTGGCCTCACTATAGTTGCAAGCTCCTCTTAGAAAGCGTCACGTTTTCTCTTTTTTCTCTGTTTCTCATAATACAGTTCTCACTAAATTATGGAGAATGCTTCAAAGTCCAATGTATGCTCACACTGAGACGGACAGTGGAAAACGCCAAACTTTAGGTAGCCTCGCGTGTCTTTGCCGCGCTTACCCACGAGGTCCCATTCTCCATTTGGGATGTAGCTACTGATGTCTGCCTCCTCCATCTGCAGATCCAGTGACCAGCCTCCGTAAGACCAGGACCCAAACTTGAGTTTGCAATGCTGCACATCAAAGGGAAACCAGCGCACGTCGATGTAGCAGGAGCTCTTGAATATGCCTACACGGGTGATGAAAACAGAAGACCAAAACAGAAGCTGGGTGAGATGCGCTCAAAACAAGCGATTCTTTCAGCATGACGGCAGCTCACCCTGTCCAGAGGAAACTGCATGCTTGTATTTTTGTTTTTTGGTGCAAAATCTCTAGAACAGAAGTTCACCTACACCTTCACTATCTTTTAAAATTCATAGACAAGCTCTGTCAGAAAAGACTATTTCAAGGACTTTCTTTGCAAAAATAAAAATAACTCTATAAACTTGCATTTGCCATGAGCATCTTCAGACTATAATTAATAAGAGAAAAATTAAGCAATGTAAAACATCTCAGAGAAGTTGATAAAAACGATGAAGGTAATGAAAGTTGAATCTGAGTTGCAGGGTGTGTGTGTATGTAGGTGTGTTTGGCAGGGAGGGATGGGCATTTTCTTTAGGTTAAAAAGTAGGAGGATACTTGATTAGCTAGAAATATAATCTAGAATTCTAGTTAAAAGTAGAAATTTTTTTTGTTTGGTGCTTTTTTTTTTTTGGAGACACTTTGTCCCCCTTGGTAGAGTGCTGTGGTGTCATAGTTCACAGCAACTTCAAACTCTTAGGCCCAAGTGATTCTCTTGCCTCAGTCTCCTGAATAGCTGGGGCTACAGGTACCCGCCACAGTGCCCAGCTATTTGTAGAGACGGGGTCTCACTCTGACTCAGGTTGGTCTTGAACCTGTGAGCTCAGGCAATTCACCCACTTCAGCCTCCCAGTTAAAACTAAAATTTTAACAAGTTTAAATTCTACATTAAGAATAGAACAAGAACTGATAGGTTTGAGTTGAGGAGCTTGTGCTTGAATAGAAGACGGAGTTTCCACTAAAAAGGATTATTCCAGGTGAGGACAGGTGGTAGTATATTTCCCAGAGGGCCATGGGAGGAGGTGAGAGGGGCCACTCCAGGGATTTACACCCATGTGCTCATCCCTACTCAGAGAGAGACACACTGGAAACCATATAACATAGGTGTCCCAGTGCCCATGGAGCTGGCCAGGCACTCTGTAAATTTCTGCTACTGAATTAAGGAAAGATTTCATAGAAGGGACTTAATGCCTTGAAAAGAAGGACTTTACCCGGTAGACACATTGGGAAAAGATAATACAAGATTCTGTCCTCGGGTTTTTAAGATGTGATTTGGGGCACTGCACCCACTCTTCGTGGGACTTTGGGGCCATCATAGACACTTCTGACAAGTCATGGGCTAGGCCCTCAAAACCCATGTTGTTTGCAAGTTAGAAAACTCTGTGACCTTATAATTCCATTTTGCATGACATGATCCGAGAGAGAAGATTTCTAGAGAAGAGTAGAAAGCACATCAGTGGTTGTCTAGGGCTGGCAATGGCAACAGGGATTAACTGCAAACAGGCAGAAGGATCTTCGTGGGGTGATGGGAGTGTCCTACATCGAGACTGTGGTAATGATTGCATAATTCTATAAATATGCTAAAAATGGTTGAATTATGCCCTTAAAACACATGATATGTAAATTCTACATTAAAGCTGTTAAAAAATAAATACGTGGGGGGAAAAGTCATGTTATAATCAAGTCTCTATCTTGAAGCCAGTGCCCAAAATGCTCCCTATCATCCACTCTCCCCTCGGTACAGGCAGAGCAGCTTGTGGGATCAGGTCTGCACTCCCCTGGGGGCCGGAGCTGCTGCCCCCAGCCTGGCCACAGTGCTGGGAGGTCCCCAGTCCTATCCCGGCCAGGATCCCAGGGCTGCTGAGTGGGGTCTCAGGAATGGAGCCCTGCTGCACACAGTCTGAGGATGGGACCCAGACTGCTGCTGCTGCTAGGGCTGAAAAGAGCCTCAAGCTTTCAAAACAATCTGCAGCACCCGTTCTTTTACACTGGTCACTTCGGGGGGTTGTTTTCTAGAATAGCCCTCGTAACGGAAGCTGCCATTTCAGGCTTGGTGAAAAAGATCCAATAAAGGGGGAAATGCGTGGGGCATGGATCCAGGAAGCAGCTGAAAGCAACTGCTTTGAGGTAGAAAACTGGGCTGGACAGCTGGACTTTTTTTTTTTTTTTTTTTTTTTTGCAGTTTTTGGCCAGGGCCAGGTTTGAACCCACAACCTGTGGTGTATTAGGCCAGTGCCCTACTCCTTTGAGCCACAGGTGCCGCCCCACAGAAGGACTTCTTCACTCCATTCAAACATGATAGGAGGGGTGTGCTTCCACAAGTTCCCTACCTCAGCTGCTCCTCTGGGTGGAGCCCAAGTGGGCAGATACAGATTCTGCCCCCAGGATGCCTGCCCCCTGCTGGCAGGAAGAGGATGCACAGGGCCACTGAAGGGCGAAGCTAGGCCTGTGCATGAGAAGCAGGAGGCCGGAGACAGGGGATGCCTGTGTGTTGTGTGTGGCCGTGTCTGTGTGAGAGTGAGTGTGGGATGTGTGTGGGAGTGCGTGGTGTGACTGTGAATTTGTGTTAGTGTGTACTGTGTTTGCGAGTGTGAGTGCTGAGTGTGTGTGTGTGCTGTGTGCACTATGACTGCATGTGTGCTGTCTGTGAGTGTGTGCTCTATGACTGTGTGTGCTGTATGCGTGTGTGTGTGTACTCTATGACTATGTGTGTGCTGTGTGTGTGCGTGTGTGCTGTGTGCACTATGACTGCGTGTGTGCTGTGTGTGTGAACTATGACTGCATGTGTGCTGTGTGTGTGTGCACTATGACTGTGTGTGTGCTGTGTGTGTGCACTATGACTGCATGTGTGCTGTCTCAGTGTGTGTGTGTGCACTGTGTGTGCTGTATGTGTGTGCGTGTGTACTCTATGACTATGTGTGTGCTGTGTGTGTGTGCTGTGTGCACTATGACTGCGTGTGTGCTGTCTGTGTGAGCGCGTGTGTGTGCAATATGACTGCATGTGTGCTTTCTGTGTGTGTGTGTGCACTATGACTGTGTGGTGTGTGTGTGCACTATGACTGCATGTGTGCTGTGTGTGCACTTGGACTATGACTGTGTGTGTGCTGTGTGACTGTGTCTGCACTATGACTGCATGTGTGCTGTGTGTGTGCACTATACATGTGTGCTGAGTGCGTGTGTGTGCACTATGACTGTGCGTGTGCTGTCTGAGTGTATGTGTGCTATCTGTGTGAGTGCGTGTGTGTGCACTATGACTGTGTGTGCTATCTGTGTGTGCACTATGACTGCATGTGTGTTGTATGTGTGTGTGTGTGCTATATATGTGTGCTGTGTGTACTATGACTGTATGTATTATGTGTGCTGTGTCCCACGACTGTGTTTGTATGCTGTACGTGAGTGTACACACATAGTGCACACAGCACACATCCACATGGCACAAAGTACCACATATGCAGTCATAGTATGTGTGTGCTGTGTGCGTGTGTACTATGACTTTGGGTGTGGTGCCATGTGAGTGTGTGCATGTGTGCTGTGTGTACTATGAGTGTGTGCTATGTGTGCTATGTGTACTATAACTGCGTGTATTTTGTGTGCTGTGTGTCTGTATGTGTGTGCTGTATGGGACACACAGCACATACACACATACTCACATAGTACCACACATAGTACAAACAGCCTACATCCACATGGCACACAGCACCACACATGCAGTCATGGTACACACAGCACACACACACAGTCATAGT
This sequence comes from Loris lydekkerianus, assembly GCA_963574355.1. Classification (NCBI taxonomy): domain Eukaryota; kingdom Metazoa; phylum Chordata; class Mammalia; order Primates; family Lorisidae; genus Loris; species Loris lydekkerianus. The sequence goes on from CAUYPK010022875.1 coordinate 50,141, forward strand.
AAACACAGCACACACGTAATATGACTACATGTGTGGTGCTGTGTGTACTATGACTGTGTGTGTGCTGGGTATGACTGCATGTATTGTGTGTGCTGTGTGAGTGTGTGTGTGCCGTGTGTACTATGACTGCATGTATGGTGCTGTGTGTGTGTGCTGTGTGTACCATGACAGTGTATGTGCTGTGAGTATGTGGGCTGTGTGTACTATGACTGTATGTGTGTATGCCATGTGAGTTTGTGCCTGTGTGCTGTGTGTACCATGACTGTGTGTGTGCTGTGTGTACCATGACTGCGTGTGCCATGTGTGTAGTGCTGTGTGTACTATGACTGCGTGTGTGTGTGCATGTGTGCCGTGTGAGTGCTCACCTGCTGTGAGTGTGGTGGGTGTGAGCAGTGGTGGTGAACTTGGAGGCAGCTGCTGGTGACCGGCTAGCAGGATGTGGGGCAGCTGCACTGGGGGAGATTACCCTGGAAAAAATCTCCTAAAACCTCAGAAAAACCTAGTTAGTTATCAAGTTGCTGAAACATGCCCTGAATGCACTCAAGGACACAAAACTGGTTTCCCCAGGGTAGGCAGCTTCGGGTCCTGCTGGGAGAGAGAAAAACCAGCCCCTGCAAACAGTGACTCTCAGGGCAGATGGAGCAGTCACTCACTGACTGGGGGCGCCCTTGAATCCGGGGCCCTGGAACGGTGCCCAGGCATGCTCTGTACTATCCACACTCAGGGTGGAGGGACTCTCACCTTCACAACCCCAGCACCCAGAGGGCTGCGCCTGCCACAGTACTGAGTCCAGTGGCAGGAAAATGTCACGCTGCAATGGAGGGCCGGGAGGTCCAGCGTGCAGGGTGAAGGTGAATTAGAAATTACCTGGCAAGGGAAGCTCACAATTGTAGATTAAGGAACATGTGGCAGAAATTAAGGGAAAATAACATATGACACATTAGCAAAGACAGCTGGAGCCAGAAGGGTTCTAAGATGCAAGACGAAGACTGCTCTCCCCAGTGGGGGGGCCACATCGGAGCTCATAGGGGTCTCAGAAAGAGGAGGGGCTGCAGTGACCCTAGGTGACGGGCTGCAGTGACCCGAGGTGACAGGCTGCGGTGACCCGAGGTGACGGGCTGTGGTGACCCAAGGTGACAGGCTGCAGTGACCGGAGGTGACAGGCTGTGGTGACCCGAGGTGACGGGCTATAGTGACCAGAGGTGACAGGCGCAGTGCAGTCAGGACTGAGACCCAAATTCGCTTAAATGTCCTAACTAGAAAGAGCAGAGCTTACCTGGGGGGAGGTACTGGCAGTGCCCGGAAGAATTCACCAGAACGTTGGTGTGGAACGTGGCATCAAATCGCTCATCCGCACTAGAACAGGAAAGGGTCTCATGAGCCAGCGCCCTGGTGCCTCTGGGGCAGTCTGCACTCCAGAACCCCACACCCGGCCTGCAAGCACCACCGTGGGTCTCCAGACTGCTCTTTTCTTTTCCAAAATGAAACCTGAAGGCAACTTGGGAGAACACGGACGGACTCAGGTGGCACGGAGTAGGTGGCAGTGGCCGTCTCCCCGCCAGCCCTGGCAGGGCTTCTGACCCGCGGCACTCAGAGCCACGGTTTTCAGCCTCGTGAGGGGGCCCCTCACATCTGAATGACTGCAATGGTGCGTGCAGGGCACCAAAGGGGTGCTAGGGCCACAATTAGTGATGACAAAAACTACGGTGGCAGAAGGCAGCAGAATTAAGTGTAAGTTTTAGATAAAGGCACCTCACCCCCTCCCTGCCCACATTTAAATGCCTTGCAGCATGGAGTTAATAACTTGGATAAAGGGGACGCATACCTCTCCCCCACACACCCCACACTCCTGCCCTCATGGGGAAACATCTGGGGTCTTGCTGTCAGGGGACAGTGGGGGGGCCTTTTGACCATGAGCTCTGCTTTCAAATACAAATTAATCAACCCTGCACTCACTCCTCCAAACATCTCCTTTTAAGGATGTCATACCTGGGGTCACCATGTACCTGCCCTCCTCACCTCAGGGTGGGGTACCACCTAACTAGGGAGGTCACCATGACCCAGAACCTGCATAAGGTATTCAAACTGGCCAGTCTTAAGCCTCAGCCTGCTTACTCTGCTGTTCCCATCTCTCCCTGCAGACACTGCCATGAAGTCTCTTGCCCAGGTTTTCCCTATTCCCTCTGCCACCTGACGGGCCCTGCTGTCCCCCTCTGTGGCTCTGCATGGTATGCTGAGCCTCCTGCTTAGAATGGGGGACAAGTAAAACCTTCTTCCTTTGTGACAGTCATTTCTGTGTCCCTGTGTCTTACCGTGCCTGATGCAAACAAATCCCCAGTAGCCTTAAAACACAGCTGAGCATGTAAATAAAAATAAATCACCCCAACAAAATATAAGCAGCAAGTCTGGTGCCCTGACTGGCACCACAGGATAAAGTTCCTCTCATTTTGGCAGCCCAGGGAGGGGTGCCCACAACTGCTGAGTCTCTGGGGGCCCTTCTGTGCCCAAGGCCCTCGCAGTGGAAAACTCAGGATCAAGAGGCAGTTGGAGACAGTCTCCAGCATGAAACACACAAGCAAGAACAGGAACCCCAAAAAGATTCAGAAAGAGGCAATGGAAAGACTGAAAAATTCCTTCTTTTAGAAGCAATATCCTGGCCGGGTATGGTGGCTCACGTCTGAAAACCTAGCACTCTGGGAGGCTGAGGCAGATGGACTGCCTGAGCTCAGGAGTTTGAGACCAGTCTGAGAAAGAATGAGACTCTCATGTCTACTAAAAATAGAAAAACTAGCTGGGCATGGTGGCAGGTGCCTATAGTCCCAGCTGCTCGGGAGGCTGAGGCAAGAGTTGGAGGTTGCTGTGAGCTATGATGCCACAGCACTCTACCCAGAGTGACAGAGAAGGAATATCCTCCAAAAAATCCAAGATTAACATGGCTGTCAGAAACGCAGAGAACTATATGGAAATTAAAGATAGGACTTATGAAATAACTTGTTATAAATGGGTAGGAGTTTGGCTGATAGAAATCACAGAAATAAAACGTAGAGCAGAACAGAGGGGGCGCTTGGAAGACGAGGCCGGAGGACTGACTTCACTAAACAAAACTCCATCAGGAGCCAACAGGGAAGGGAGAGTGGGAGAAAATTACCAAAGAAATAACATGAAGATGCTTTCTGGAGCAGAAAGAAACCACCCAAGCATGAAGGCAAATTAAAAAAAAAAAAAAAAAAAGAAGAAGAAAGAAAGAAAACGCCATTTTCAAGAATGTTAAAGGCCTCAGAGAGCTGGTTTCCCATGTATATTTTATTGGTCAGCTTTATAACAATGAAGATGAAAACCAAGAAAGAAACTTTCAGACTGAACATGGAGATAAAGAAGAGAGATTTCCACAATGAGCCAGCAGCAGACCCAGGAAAGGGTGGGCCCAAACCAGAGCAAGACGTGCAGTTCCTGAGGACAGAGGGAGAGAGAGAAAAGCAATTTGGGAACATCACAGCTCTGATTAAGGACACATTTTTTAAAAAGTTGCAATAAGAAAAAAGGCAACCAGGCCAGGCACAGTAGCTAATGCTTGCAATCCCAGCACTTCAGGAGCTGAGGAGTAAGGTTACTTGAACTCCCTAAAACCAGCCTAAACAAGAGACCCCCTCTTCTACTAATAATAGAAAAATCAGCTGGGTGGTGGCTCACACCTATAATCCTAGCACTCTGGAAGGCTGAGGCTAGGATCCCTTGAGCTCAGGTGCTCTGGACCAGCCTGGGCACCAGGGAGACCGGTGTCTACGAAATAATGGAAAAATTAGCCAGGTGTCGTGGTAGGCACCTGTAGCCTCAGCTACTCAGGAGGTTGAGACAGGAGGATCACTTAAACCCAGTAGAGTTTGAGGTTGCTGGGGCAACAGGCAACGGAGTGAAACTGTCTTAAAAAAAAAAAAAAAAAAAATTAGCTGGGGTGTGGGGGCCAGTGCCTGTAGTCCCAGCTACTCAGGAGACTGAGGCAAGAGAATGGCTTGAGCCTGGGAGCTGAAGGCTCAGATGAGCTATGATGATACCACTCCAGTGTGGGCGGCAGAGCAAGACCTTCTCCCTAAAAAATAAAGGCAACCAAAAACTCCGTGAAACAAACTATACAAGAAAGTCATGATTTGAATATGAAACAAACAAAAATGTGATGAAGGAAGGAAGGGAGGGAGGCTAAGCTGTTATAAAAAGACAGTCCTTTGAGATGAAAAAGAACACATTCTCCCCTCACTTCCAAACACACACAAGGAGGGAGAGAGGAGGAGGCAGGACCAAGAGTCAGCATTCTGTGCTGGACTGCAGGCTATCCGACTGTACCAGTCAGTTGCTTTATAAACGGTGACTAGGCACAAAACAGCTGAAACCGTGGCCTCTACAGACTCACTCTCTGTAGTAGCATGACTTTCAAGCCGGGTTCCCGGGAGCCCTGAGACTCTGCGGGGGTGCCGTAAGGTTTCTGTTCATGTTTCATTCTGATCATTTCTTTTCCCTGGATTTTGAAAGTAGTAATAAAGGTCAACACACACGTCAAATCACTGTTAAAATTTTAACTCTTCAGAGACTACCAACGTACACATTTATATGGCCCATTTAACAAAATGTCTCTTGGCAAGAATGTACATGCATCTGATTCTCTTGTAAAAAGTCACCAATTGAGACTTCTGCTGTGTGTTGCTCTTTTAACAAATTCAAGTTTGTGCCTAAAATCAGACCTTGGGGAACGTGTCCCCCGTGGGGCAGGTATTCTCCCCAGGGGCATTCTCAGTGGCAAGCATCATCGCAAAGTGCAGTTTGATGCACGGTTCAGGGTACAGAGTACTGCTTATTTTAAGCTTGGGTTTCTTCCTGCCTTATTTTTGTATTTATATAAAGACTGTGAGCATCTGTTAGATCAGTGATTCAACTTTGGAAAAAAAATTAAAAAACACAAAAACTCAAGTTCCTACAAGATTTTCCCTCAAACATTTGGGTCAATTTAATTGAAGAGACTCTTGAGATCACAAGCCAAATGGGTAAGAAACAAGATTAAAAACCGTTGCCATTAGCAACAGTTTACCTGTGTGACTTAGTGATTTCTGAATATCGTTTATCTAAACAGAATATGGGGATATGTGGAATTGTAACACAGTAATTGCTATCAAAATACAAATCTTAATAGTCTTTCCCAAAGGCACATTCATTTTATAAGTGAATAATATAAAAGTAGACTCTTCTAATAGATTTGTGCTCCAAACCGGTATTAAGGCTGGGGGTAAAATGTGCTTGGAAAAGGGCCCTCCTGCTAACAACTGAGTTTGAAAACAGCTCTCCAAGGCAGAAAAGGAGGCCTCTCTGGAACATGAGTGGCCAAAACCACTGCAAGGACCTCGATGGCCACTGCACCAGCACAAATTACCACATGGACTGGCCCCGTATACACGGGTCGCCCGACAGCCAACAGCAGCCATAGGCCATGGTTAACACAGCCTCCCAGCAGCCAGACGTCCATAACTACAGAAAGGGGGATAAGGCAGGGGAATTCATTTCACATTGTGATCTGTGTTTGTGTGCATTTGAATTACTTTTTGTATTGAACAATTTGAAATATATATGTTTCATTGACTACTAGAAGGCACAGCACATCCACAGAGTTCTTAAGGCTGCTACCCCAAGGCCCTAAGGTCCTGTAGGTGCTGCCTTCGTCCCCCCCCCCCCCCAGACAGGGACACAGTGAGCTCACTCCCGGTCCCCACCACAGAGGGGAAGACTGAAGGAAATTTAACTAAAATTTTCAGGATGTGAATTCCATGTCCTGGAGGATGGTCACGAGGAGAAGCATTTGGACAGGCTCTAAACATGGGCAGAGCTCCGCAAGGTGGAAATGAATGTGGACACACACCCTGGCAGAAGGCACGGTCAGATCACGTATCTGGAGATAAACCAGAATGAGAAAGGTTTCAGGAAGGTCTGATGGATTAGTGAGATGTTGGCCTCCCCAGCAGAGAGGCTAGGAAGAGGGCTTGGGGTCACACCAAGCAGGGTTTGGGGGTCCAATCTTCATGGGATTATCTGCTGATACACCAGTGGCAGCATAAGCAGGGACAGCCCATGAGACACACACAGAAGGACCCTTGGGTCTGGGCTTAGACCCCTCTCTCTTCTGCATCACCCAGGGTCCCATGCAGTACCTCAGTCTGTCCCTGCAAAGGGCTGCTGGCCCTGGAACAAAAGCCCTCTTGTCCCAGCCTCAGTATTCTGGCCTCAGCATGGAGGGGCTCAACCCTAAGCCAGGAAGGTGAGAGTGACCCTGCCCAGGAGCCCGACTTTCAGCATCCTGAAGGAGGCCTGGCCATCAGAGAAGCCCAGCAAGACTGACCCACACTGGGGCATGTGCTCACTAGAATGGGACTCTGCATCCAGATAAGATGAATCACTAAAAAAAAAGAAAAAAGGAAAACAGGAATCCATGTACATTGTGCTTCTGCAAAGAGGATGCCATGTGTGGGCTCAGGATGAGCCCCTGTGTGTGCCCTAATAAATAAAGTCTCATGTGAAATCAATCCCATTCCTCCTGAGCTCTCATTATCCTTAGGAGACTAAGAGAAGGAAGTGCTGAAGAGATGAAAATGAAATTATCTAAAAAAGTAAGGAAGGAGGAAGCATCACTCTCAGAAAAGAGTGGACCTAAGATGCCATTTATTTTAAATCTCCTGAGGGAAATAAAAATGTGCCAATTTCAAGTGAAGACATAAGGTTAAGGCACTACTGATGGCAATTATCTCCAGATTTTGGAGGAAAATCAGGTTTAGAATAGATGAACGATGTTAAAAGAAAAAGAGGGAGATGGAGAGGTCCTCCCATAAATATTTTGATTTCACTCTGTACTTCAATCTCAAATGTTAAGGATCTGCAACCAGCAATGTGGCCTGTCACAGTCCATGACCAAAATGTCTTGAGCAGAAACAAATTTTTCTTGTCATTTCTTGTCAATTCAAAGAGAACAGTCTGAGGCATCAACAGGCTTCTGGAAAAATCCATTAAGAATCCATTCAGGAATCTTTCCTTTATCCACTAATTTACATGTTAAATTAGACATAATTATAACAGAGTAATTGGCAAGAGCATTTGGATAGATTATTAACAATGTCAGAAATAACATAGCATACGTTATGACAGCACGTATCAAGAACTCCCTATTTTATTCCTTGAGTCATATGTCTGTCCCTGACACAGGACAGTATCACTGTGATCTTACAGCATTATGAAATTTGGCAGGACAAGTCTCCCAACTTGGTTCTTTTTCATTAAAATTGTCTTAGCTGTTCCTGACCCTTTGCCTGCCTATCATTGTCAATTTTAAGATCTCTTTGTACAATGCCACAAAGTTCTTATTTAGACTTTAACTTGCAATCACACCAATTACATCAAATTTAGTTTTAGCAAATTTGACATCTTTATGATATTGAGTTTTCCCAGGCATAAGCATAATTCAATGTTTATGTAGGACTTTATTGGATATATTGATGCTTTTTAACACCTGCAGATATCAGAAATACAACTTCTTAAATTATATTTTTCTAATTGTTCCAAGAACACGGAAATACATTTGATATTTTCATAGATCTTGTTCTGTAGCCAACGTATTTTGTCTAGAAAGTCTTTAGAGGTTTTCTGTGTAAAAACCTATGGCCTACAAATGATAATTCAGTTCATTAATCTCTAACCTTAAATATTTTATTTTACTTTTGTAACTATTTAAATTCATATGGTAACTCGGATATTTTTAAAAAGTAATGTCAATTGATATCCTTCTGCTGTTCCATATTTAGAAACTTCTAATGTTTCAGCTTTAAATGAATTTTTGGTAGAGGCCCTATGTCAAGTTAGGTGAGGTTCCTTCTAAGTCACAAATATCAATTGATTTTTCTCCAGCTACCAGGATAATGATTTATTGTCTGCTTCACGTTTAATAGGATGAATTACATTAGCAGATATTTTGAAAGTTAAACAAAATGTGCATTCCTAATACAAACCTAAATTTGTTAGGATTTATTTTTAAATTTGTGCTAGATTTGGTGTGCTGATTGATATAGTTAAGATTTTTTCATCTATGTTTAAAAGTAGAACATACGTGTATACTGAATAGAACTTGCTTGGAAACCTACCTTTCTGAATTTCTTTTTAAAAATACCATATATACTCCAGTATAAGCTGACCCGAGTATAAGCCAACCCCCTTAATTTTACCCTAAAAACTGGGAAAACTTAGTGACTCGAGTATAAGCCAAGGTGGAAAATGCAGCAGCCACTGGTAAATTTCAAAAATAAAAATATATACCCAAAACAATTA
>CAUYPK010022876.1:0-37413 GCA_963574355.1 Loris lydekkerianus
TCAGGACAGTGGTTGGACACTGATGAGCCACCCAGGCACTTCCCAAAGGCGAAACCCCACCAAAAAAAGATCATGGTTACTGTATGGTGGTCAGCGGCTGGTGTGATTCACTATAACTTTCTGCAACCAGGCCAAACCATCATAGCAGAGTCCTATTGTAAGGAAATTGATGAAATGTACCAAAAATTGCATCAGCAGCAGCCAGCACTGGTCAACAGAAGAGGTCCGATCCTGCTCCACGACAATGCCCGGCCGCACTTCTCACAAATTACCATCCAAAAATTAAAGGAATTGAGCATCGAAGTTCTGCCCCACCCACCATACTCCCCAGAGCTCTCGCCAACCGACTACCATCTTTTCAAGTACTTCGATAACTTTCTCACCGGTAGAACCTTTGCCAATCAGGACCTAGCAAAAACAGCCTTTTTTGACTTCATCGAATCCCGAGCACCCAATTTTTATGCCAACGGAATTAATCGACTTGTGTCACATTGGCAAAAGTGCACTGATTCAAATGGCTCTTATTTCAATTAAATTGAATAAATATTCACTGAGATATTACAGTTTAAAGTAGACTCAAAAAAACGGGCAAAACTTTTGAAATGACCTAATAAAAATCACATTACTCTAAGTAAGCTTAAAATCATTAATCTACTGGTAAATAATTTGATACCCAGAAGACTAACTGTCCAAGTTTACATCATTTTGTAGGTGTGTCAATCTAGGTGGGAAATCCTTAATATTTTCATGAAGCACTCCTGGCCATTTCTCACATTTTATTCTCTACAGAGAACATATTCATCACGGTGTGAAAGAATAAGAACTGCAACTTGGGGTTCATTTGCTGGAAGTCTTCAATGACAGCCCTAACCTTTCATTCCTCTTCACTCTGGTCAGGCATTTTCATGGTAACTCTCATGGGAAACACTGCTGTGATTCTCCTCACCTATTTGAACACCCAGCTCCATATACCCGTGCACTTCCTTGCCAACCAACTGTTGCTCCTAGACTGCACACTCCTGTGCACCATTGTACCCAACACGACATTTAACTATGTGTCTGGCAGGAAACACATCTCTCTGCCAGGTTATGGAATGCAAGTTTTGTTTCCCCACATGTTGACTGCAATGGCCAAGGACTGGTATGGCTACCCTGTTAGATACCCAGCTCTTGTAAGCCAACACTGTGATGTCATGGCTGCTGCTTCTTGGATTATTGGCTCACTTTAGTTGAATTGAAACTGCAGTTGCATTGTCCTTCTCATGTTGTGGTACACAGGAAGTACCTCATGTTTTCTGTGATGTACCTGCCCTGTTTACTCTCTCATGTAATGATACCTTAATTTTTTTTTTTTTTTGGGGGGGGTAGTTTGTTACACAGCATTTTTATTGCAATAGTTAGCTGATCCAAGTAGACTATAAATGAGGGTGCTAGTGTGTCTGAAAAGCAGCAGGGCACATGAAGAATAATGACAGGAACCCTTTATTGAGCCTGTGTCAGGTAATGGGGATTCATTTTGCATGTGCCATGTCATCTAACCATGTCCATTTTGTAGACAAGGACACTGAGGCTCTTTTTTAATGAGACAGAGTCTCACTGTTTCACTTTGTTGCATTTTGTAGAGTGTCATAGTGTCACAGCTCACAGCAACCTCAAACTCTCGGACTCAAGCAATGCTCTTGACTCAGGCTCCCAAGTAGCTGAGACTACTGGTGCTGCTACAGCACCTGAGTCCTAGGATTATAGGCGTGAGCCACCATGCCCGGTCTGATACCATGTTGTTTGAGGCATATTTATCTGCTGCATAATTATGCTTCTCTTCCCTGTAGCAATTATTGCTTTGTATGCTGGTGTTTTGGGGTATGTTATTCAAATAGCATCTTGGGATGGTTGCCACAAAGCTTTTGCTACATGTTCCTCCCTCCTCATGGTGGTAGGAATGAACTACAGAGCACCCTGTTCGTGTACATGCAGCCCACTTCTCATCTTTAACCCCCCAGGACAGGATGCCGTCAGCCTTCTATCTCATCTTCTCTCCCATACTGAGTACCCTCACCTACAGCCTTCACAATAAAAAGTAGCCTTTAATGAAGGTATTAGGGAAATCAGTTCTGGAGAGAAAACTGGCTAATTATCTTAGGCTTGTTTTTATCCTCAATACTCGGCTTTGTGCTTAAATTTATGTATTAAACCAGTACAATACAGCAACCATTTTTTCCCCATCTTTGTAGATTTACAGTCACATGAGATAAAGAAACTGAAAAAGCTTTTTGCTTTATCTCATTTGTTCAAATATTTCACGTTTTTTTTGTGGGTAGTTCAGTTGATGGGTGTAAGTAAATATTTGTGCAATAGAAAATGCACACCTGAATACTTTGTCATTATAATACTGTTTCACAAACAAAAGTATCTGCCCATCGTTGTAACTGATTATTTGATTGCATTTATAAAACCTTGTGTTTTTAATATACATTGATTTAATCTTGATAAAGACTTCTACCAAGTCCAATATCACATTCTGAATGTATCATTTTGTTAAAATATGTTATAATGATATTTATGAGATTAATGCAATTATGAAGTGAAGTAAAATAAATAAATAAGGAAAAAACACAAATCTCACATTTTCTCAAATACAGTAAACCTCCATAGTTGGCCTTCTACCTACACTGATCACCAACTTAAGTTGAGCTAATTTTCATAGACCAGACATGTATATATCAGCGCAATAGGCCTACTTTCTTACGTTGACCACCTCTGTATGTTGACCAGTTTGTTAGTACTTTAGATGGTCAACTCACAGAGGTTCTACTGTAAATTATGTAGCTACGTTAACATCCAAGGAAGTGTGACACAATTCTCCATTCTAACATGTAAGCTGATGTGCAGAGTGACTTCTTCCATAGAATAAGTATTAAAAATGGGAGAAAATAATAACTTTACTGTGGAGAAATCTGACTATACTGACAGGTGATTAAGGTTAATTTCAGCAGTCATAAGTCATCTTGATAGTGCATAGTTTTGATATGACTTGAAGAAAATGGCCCTTTAGCTACTCTGTCATGTTCTGCCCAAAAATCCATAACCTCAATATAATCATGAGAAAAACTGCAGACAATTCCAAATTGAGAGACACTCTAAAAAATAACTGACCAGTATTCCTCAAAACTGTCAAGATCATCAAATCCAAGGAAAGACTTAGAACCTATCGTAGTCAAGATGAGCCCAAGGATACATGACAATTGAATCTATTGTGGCAGCCTGTGTCATTTTAGAACAAAATGAGAATACTGAATACAATTAAGGTGTTATGAAAGATGTACCCAGTTAGAGCTGGAGTTTGGCTGATAAAAATATATCAATATTATTTCATTGGTTTATTCATTTGTGACAATGTTACTATTGTAAGATTATGATAAAAGGAACCAGTGAGGAATATATAGGTTTCTGTGTACTCACATCATAAAAATCTAAAATATTCTACAATAAAAAGTTTAATTTACAAATGAATACCAACTTTAATAATGTATTTTCAAGCAAAATCTAATTCCAAAATTAAGCATGTTATAGTCATACTGTTGCTTTACATAATAGATACTATTGATGTTTTAGTTTACGGATGAGGAAGCTGAGACACAAACATGCTAAGTTATCTATCCAACCTTTCAGTAGACGGTCTGTAGGGGGACTGAGGTAGGAACTTCCATGTATTGGAAGACTTAAAAATGTCAAAAATATTCATACTACCCACAGTGATCTATGGATTCAATGCAATCTCTATCAAAATCCTAGTTATTTTTGTAGAAATAAAAAATAAAATTCTAAAATTCATATAGAATCGCATGAAGATGTCTCTCTGAGAGAAAAACAGAAATGTCCTTGGACTCTCCAAAAAGGTTTCTTAAGGGAGTCTAAGTATCTTCTTAAAGTTTAAGCCTAGAGAAATGGTTCTAACCTTTTCTTTATTTCTGTTATAAGCATTCAGATTTCCCTCTAAGCTTTGCATTTGTAACATCCCACAAATTTCAATGTGTTTTTTCATTTTCAATATTCACCTGCATTTTCCATGCCTTGTTTGGTAACTATTTTTATTCAGTTCAACTCACCTCTGTTAAAGTGAGTGACTGCCCATAATGGAAGACATTAATCTAATGTTGAGTCAAATGTTTAAATGGTGCTTTAGTGGAAAACATTCTGACCTACCTTATATTCAAACTGAGCGTTATGAAATCTTCAAACCTTTCTTCCTGACAGGGGCAGCTTTTAAAGTCTGCCAAAAGATATTTTTGTCAGCAATGAATTATGCAAAGCAAAAGTAAAATTTGTAGAATTTACAAAGTTAAATTTAAATCGCAGCCTAAGAACACACAGTTAAAGAAAAGATTAAGGGATTAGAAATCTCTCCTTTTGTTTGCAGTGAATCTGTAAAAAGATTGTAAATTTAATGTATGAATCTGTGACCTGTTAGTATCTTGTGTCAGTAAAATCATTTCCCTAAAGTCTTCTGCTTGCAATCAAAAAAAAAAAAAAAATTAAGAAATTTCATTTGGTCAGCTGCTTTAAAAGATGTGGCACCTGTGGCTCAAAGGTGTAGGTTGCTGGCCTCATATGCTGGAGGTGGCTGGTTCAAACCCAGCCCCAGCCAGAAACTACAAAAAAAGAAAACAATAAATTTTATAGTTAAGCTAAGGGATTAGTTAAATCATTAGTAAAAATACTGTCTTTGAGAATTTTATAAAATACATGTTTTCATCTTAAGTTTACTCTTATATATATATTATGTATAGCTTTAATAATATTTCCAAACTAAGTAAGCATGTTCAAAAGAAATCTTGTTTTAGAACAAACAAATTTAATTAACTATACTTTATAAATAACTATACTTTATAAATAATTAAGATGCTATTAATGGGACTCAGTTAGCAGGGTTTAAGACAGTGAAACCTCCCATCTAATTGATAGAACATATATTGGTAAATTCTAAAATCCAGTGATACAGAAATAAGAGATTATACATGCCACTTAGTGTAGATACTGGAAGAAATGTCTAAAAACAACTAAAACAATTGCCTGTATGAAACAGAGTTGAGGAGTATGCCAGAGAAAATATTTTTCAATTTTAAGTTTTAAAATATACTCAATGAAATTTAAAAAATAAGGGTGGCACCTGTGGCTCAAAGGAGTAGGGCACCGGCCCCACATACCAGAGGTGGTGGGTTCAAACCCAGTCCCAGCCAAAAAGTGCAAAAAAAAAAAAAAAAAAAAAAAGAAAGAAATTTTAAAAATATATGTGTGTTTTATTTGTATAAAATTTTAAAAATGCATAAGTTTTTAAACATTTAGATTTCATCAACATTAGATCAAACATTAGATTTCATCAAAGGTTTTAGCAAAATCGTTCATACATATATAATTATTCACTGTTTCGACATAGCAATCATAAAAGTGACAGAGTACTATAACCCAGTATATAGATAATAAATACTGAATTATTTTATACAATCAACTTAAGAAAACTATAAAGAAAAAAAATATTACATTTGAAAGGGAAAGAGTTGTGAGTAATGGATTATCTTAGGTGATATCCAATTTCTCCATATGTTGTTCAGACTATGCCAGACCATACGAGCAATAGTTCAAGTCATTGAGTTTTACAGGGTCATATGTAAGTAAAAGCATTCACCCTTCTCCCAACCTTTCCCAGGGAAGGATCTGTCAATGCAAAGAGAATTGCATCAGCCCAGAGGACAGCCAGGACATTAGAGCAAAGAGAAAGAACACACAGAACAAGAACAAACTGTCAAATAATTCAGCAAGGTAATAAAAAAGTACCAACTGGGGATTAAAGTAAAAAGACCCTGTCTCCTTATAAAGACACACATGTACTTTGTGTCACCCACTGTCATATAATTATATACCACTTTATATACACAATATTATAGTATCTGTTTAGATGATAAAATTCAAAATTATTTGTATTTTCAAAATGTACTTTAAGTGTTTCTAAGTTATATAAGTAAAGACAAGTAATCATATATTAAAATATATGTATATATGTGACATATACACACATATATATATAATATATATATTATATATATATATATATAGTTTTTTTGCAGTTTTTTTTTTTTGTTGTTTGTTTGTTTTTTTGGACAGGGCTGGGTTTGAACCCACCACCTCTCGTATATGGGGCCGATGCCCTACTCCTTTGAGCCATAGGTGCTGCCCATATTTTATACATAAAAATATATAATATATATGTATGTCATGTATATGTATATATGTGACATATACATGTGACATACATATACATATATGTATATATGTAATTAAGGTGTATGTACGTATGTCATATATATGTATGTGTCACATATATACATATATTGACATACATATAAAATATATTTTTACATAAATATAGTAAATGATGGAACTCCATATTGACTATTCATATATGTATGTGTATATATATGACATATGTGTGTATATATATATATATAACATATGTATTCTTTCTAATTTTTAGAAAAAAAATTAAAAGAAATTTCATCTAGACAGCTGTTTTAAAAGGGAAATTTTATAGTTAAGCTAAGGGATTAGCTAAGTCATTAGTAAAAAATGATTAGGCCTCAAATGTCTGAGAATTTTATAAAATACGTGTTTTTACCTTAAGCTTACTCTTATATATATTACAGATAGCTTTAATAATATTTCCATAATAATGGAATGTGATATATATATATATATATATATATGAATCATCAATAAGGAGTTCCACCATTTTGTGATATATATACACATATCTGTGTATGTATATGAATAGTCATATTCATATATATATGAATTGTCAATTCGAAAGGTTAACTGTGTCAATATTAGTATTTGAAAATAAACTTAAATGACTTTGCATGTTTATATAACTCAGTATACAGAAATTTAAATTTTCAAATTGCAATGTCAGTTAAAATATGTAATACTTAAGTAATAAGTAATCTTAATGTATAATTATCTTATTGGTAGTTTTTGAGTGTTTACATTTATATTTTTAATACATTAATGTGCATCTTTCATATTTGGTGTTTAATTTGGCATTTTCACCAGTACATGAGAGAGTTTCATCTCCCATAATTTCCAAAAGGGTCATGACGATAGTGAACTCTGTGACTGTTGTCAATCCTATAATTAGAAGTATTAGTCTAGCATGGTTCTATTTATATGTTTAAGAACCATTTTTAGAAGGTGGTGCCTGTGGCTCAGTGGGTAGGGTGCCAGCCCCATATACCGGGGGTGGCGGGTTCAACCCTGCCCTGGCCAAACTGCAACAAAAAAATTGCCAGATATTGTGATGGGCTTCTGTAGTCCCAGCTACATGGGAGGCTGAGGCAAGAGAATCGCCTAAGCCCAGGAGTTGGAGGTTGCTGTGAGCTGTGATGCCATAGCACTCTATCAGGGGTGATAGATAAACTCTATCTAAAAAAAAAGAACCATTTTTATTCTTTCGTCTATGAACATAGTGTGTTGTTTATCGTATTTTCCACTTTTCTATCAAATTATTGTATTAATTTCTTCCCATGTTATTAAGAAGTCCTTTATATGTTAAGAAGTTCAATCCCTAATCAATCTCTCTTTCCCCTTTAAAAAAATCTTCTTGATTTTAATTCCAGAAGTTTAAGAAATGTTCCTTTTTCTTCAATTTACAAATTAAATGTGGGTATTTTTTTTTTTTTTTGCCTCTTTATCCAAAACATCCTGTACATATTTGAAAGAGCTCTAACTGTGAATGCATTGTCCTGTTCTCCATTTTTCTATCTCCTGCATGAGCCTAATACCCACTTAATTACAGCAAATTTGTTAGTGCAATATTCTATCTTATTATAGTGTCAGAATCAGAATGCACTGTTGAAAATAAAAGTAGTTTAACATATGATTGAATTAGTAAAAGAACTCAATTAAGGACTAGGCAATGAAAACATTGTTTCTATTTTGAGAAATCGGTAGAAAAAGCAAGTCTGTACATCTAAAGTGCATTGGAATTAAATAAACCTTAAAACTAATTCGCATACATGTGTGTTATTTTGTAGTGCATAACAATTAGCCACATATTATAAGGACTTCACAGAAACACCTATAATTTTTGTTTCCTTGATTCTGGTGAATCAAACATTTCTGATCTCACTTGTGAATTGGAAAGGTTTTTGGATGTCCTCTGGATATGTCACATAGAGAAACCAACTGATTTACATTCTAAGCACTCAGTTGGGGAAGGACAGAATGAATAATTAAGGAAGTACACGTGGACTTCAAGACAAAATAGCATTTCTCTAAAAGAAAATGATAGGAACTGGTTATTATAGAAACTCAGAGATATGATTCTGAAAGTTCCTAACCTAAATGATGGATGTCTATAAATGGAAAGAAGGAGAAATATTAAGATAGCCAGAAATCATAAAAAAATTTCACCAAGGTATTCTATATTGAGAAGTCAAAACATCAGTAATGGGTTCTATGATAATGGTTCTCAAAAAATACTAATTTTGGATTCAATTATGGAGTTAAAGCTACAACTCTATTCTTTCA
Source organism: Loris lydekkerianus (assembly GCA_963574355.1). Taxonomy (NCBI): domain Eukaryota; kingdom Metazoa; phylum Chordata; class Mammalia; order Primates; family Lorisidae; genus Loris; species Loris lydekkerianus. The sequence continues at coordinate 8,581 of CAUYPK010022876.1, forward strand.
AGAATGAACCGGCAAACCTTCATCTTATATTTAATAAAAGAAAGCAGTAACAATATACACGGATACGTGCGTTTGTGTGTGTCTGTCATCTGTGTACATGTGTGCTTCCTCATCTACCAATTACTTGAAGTAAGACTAAGCATACAAGCTGTGGTTTGAGTTTACAGTTCCTAATTTTAGAATAATTTCTGGACTATTCTGGACTTTTACAATCACCTGTGGTCTTCATAATATTACATAGCTACTGTATCTTTGCTGCTTCTGTTATTATTATTGTGGCAAATACGGATACTGTATTTACATTTTTTTCTGAATTGTTTACTTTTCTTAAATGGTATTTAATAATCAAATTTTTAATCATAATAAAAATTTGAAAAGCTACATAATGTAGGATTACTGTGATAGACTTTGATATAATAGAGTTTGATTGATTTAAATCCTTTAGCATTTACTAGCAATGAAACTAGCAAGTTGCTCTTAATTCTCCAAATCTCAAATTTGAAGTAAGATAATATCATTTACTGTTCCCCTTGTTTCTGCCTGTTACAAAGTAAGTGCTTGGTAAATGTTGTCAATTTTTAATTAAATGTGACTGAAGGTCATATGGGTAAATATTTTCATAGCATACATTTGGGTTCATTCTATAGAATACTTACATAAATGTACACACAAAAAATGTTTAAATTTCATAAAACCAAACACATGAATAAGGAATAAGCTTGTTCTACATGTGCAAAAAATTCATGCTGTATTACTTTGAAATCCTCCTTTAAAAATTAGTTCAATGAATATGAAGATAATTTTGCTCCAATGGTTTTTATAATCAAACTAATTTTACATTGTGCCACCCTCTAAAGTTGCTTTAAATAGACTGTATCAATTCAAAGGACTCTCCTTGGAGATCCTTTAATATAATTAATGTGTTTGAAATGAAAATTTGTATAAAGCATATAATTACTTTAAAAAGGAAATCAAATTGCATTGGTGTATATTTCTACGAATGCCAATAACACTATTCAAATACTGATTAAGAGTTTTGAGGTCAGCATAGTGATTCATGCCTGTAATCCTAGTGCTCAGGGAGGCAAAGGTGGGAGGATCGCTTGAGACTAGGAGTTCAAAACCAGGCCAACCAAGAACAAGAGCCCCTCTCTATAAAAAAGGAAAGATTAGCCAGATGTGGTGGGATATGCCTGTAGTCTCAGCTACTCTGGAAGTTGAGGCAGAGCACTGCTTGAGCCCAGAGTTTGAGGTTGCAATGAGATATGCTGACACCACTGCACTCTAGCCCAGGGAGATTCTGTCTTAAAATAAAACAAACAGACAAAAAAAGAGCTTTGGTCCTTAGACCCAACAAAGCAAGAGGAAGAGAAGGAGTAAAACGGGATGGGGGAGGGGAGAAAGAAAAAGAGAGGTTGTATTAGAGGAGAGTTAAACCAGTCGTAAAAGGATGGAAAGCCAGACAGCACTGCACCCCTAAGACTTAGGGTTGACTGTGGATGCCTGGGTCTGCTTTTGCAGATAGCGAGGGAATGCCTTCCCTCCACAGCTGGCTAGAAGCCATTGGAGCCGTCAGGAGAAGGTGTTGCTTCTCAATTCAGTTATGTCCATGCAGATGCTGAATCTATGATGTTCCCATGACAACACAGGGGAGAAATAATTGTGTCTATAACTAGCAATAATTAAAAAGTGACGCTGCATATCTACATACAAATGATTTAGAAAACGATTTTGATTTTAGAAAAGAAAGAAATCTTGACCTGTGCAAATAATTTCTAAATGAAATAATAGTCTAATTATTTTAAATACTAAGTATCAGTGATTTTACAGCCACGAATATCATGTACATTTTTCATTTTAAGCATTAAATGAGACCGACAACCTGGTATTACCATATTCACGATAATATTTCCTTTGGTAGTGTCCAAAGGACTATTGAATGAATCTTTGTTTTGCTTCAAATGTAAAGTCTTTTACATGTCTTAGGAGAGAAAATTTTAAACTCTTTCACAATAGAAGTTTATTCTACATACCAAGCATACCACCATATGTGCATCAGATCTGGAGAATGAAATCTGTGTGTAAAATCAAAGTTAGAGACAAACTAAATTTTATCTTAAATTAAGTCCTTGAATTTTGTAAACATTCACATGCACACTCTGGCACACTCATAATACACACACATATGTGTGTGCACATCCATGACTTCCACTAACTGAAAAAAAACAAAAAACAAAAAACAAAACAGTGTTTAACAGTGGGACTACAATGCATTTGACTAATAAGAGTTTTGGTGGGTGGGGAAAAAAGGGTGGACTTTGGAATCAAACAGATACTGATTTTAATTTCAACTCTCACTCTCGATATTAAGATTACTATAGGCAATAAAATGATGAATATGATAAATATTATTTCCTAATAATATAAAAAGAAATAGGAATCTTGAGGAAAACATTCATTTTAGTTATTTCTATTATATGTTCTCTTTATTTTTCATATGGCCTTGCTGATATAACTTTGTGATGACAAATGCTTCCCCGAATAGCACTATACAGAAGTCAGAAAAGGTATTAAAGCTTTGAGTTTGTGTGTTTTTATGTTTGAAAATCACTATTAGTGATAGAATTTCTTCTAGTGATTTATAAATACCTCAAAACATTTGTCTTGAAAGAGCTAATGTGGAGTTAAACAACAGTATTGTGAAAGTTAATTTTGGTATCTGTTACTTTTCTCACAATAACTTACTATTCTATAATAATCTCTTCTCAGATTTATACTCAAATGTATTGAGTGCCATGAGATAAAAATTCATTTTCTTTAGACGTGTTTGTTTCCAGGTAACAAATTTATGTGAAATTGAATGGTATATGTATTCATAATATGTCAGAAGTAGAGTAATTTAAATATTTTGCAACACTTACTCATGCATATGGCAGGTTGCTGGGTTTTTTCTGTGATAAGAATATGTGGGCCTGATTTGACTCAGCTCCATATTTCTATTATTCTGTCATCACAGAAAAACTATGTTTAAAACAGAATTTTTCAAGTATTTGTTTTTCTGTCTTCTTTCAGTAACATGAAAAATAAAAAAAAAAAATGGAATTTTGAGGTTTGGAAAGATAGGGTACATACATTTCTTATTAAACACACTAAAATGGGTGACTTGGAATTATTTCTGAGAGATTGTTTTTCCATCTCTGCATCATATTTGAATGCAAAGGAATTTTCTGGAATTTATAGTTTCATTAAATTACTCATCTGGTAAAGAAAACCTGCAACATCAGTTTTCTAAGGAAAGAATTGGTGACTATATTTTATTTACGTATATTTCACTTTTCATCAAGCTTTTGTCAAGCAATTAAGGTGTTCATATTATACACACAATGCTGAGCTACACTTTTTTTAGAAGCCCAGCAAAGGAGTAAATTAATCTCTGGGGCTCACTGGTGCTCTTGGGCTGAACTAGTGTCAACAGACACCTGACCTGCTTGTGTAGTCCTGGCAAAACATGAGAAGCTGAGAGCAATATTTCACTTCCCTAAATCATTAACATTTTGTAAGGAGGGAGAAAAATGAATGATTCAAAGAATTTCTCTCATCCTTCGTTTATAAAAGGTAATTTTCTATATAATTTCATGCCAGATTGGTACACTGAGGAGTATATAAAAACAACATTATTTGAAGATACGTTTAGCCCAGAGGTTACCGGCCTGGTGTAGAATTTTAAAAAGCAGTTATAGACAGAGCCTAGGGTAAGAGATTTTATGCGTTCTAATATTTTGGCTTCATAAAAAATTTTTGATTGTTTACTTTTTTAAAGTTAGCCCCTTTGAGGTTCATTATCTGGCATTACTTAACAATAACATCTTAGGCATCAAAAAAGTCCATCAACCAATAGACAGGTAGTTAGTTGTCAGGCAGCCATGTAGTGAAATACTTCTAGGAGATTTGGCAGAGGGAATAATTCAGGGCAAAACTTTTCTAACAGTGTTATTTTGTTTCCTTCTAAGCTCAGGTTGACTGAGTCAGGGCTTGGGAAGTTGAAACCCCAGGACCAGTTAAAGGCAACTAAGAGCAGGCGCAGCAAGAGCTCCAAAAGAGCACAGACAGTGTAATTTTTGAAGTAAGTGGGGTAATATACGTGGAGCTGCTTGTCAATATTTCCAGGTCTCCTCCTTCTGCATACCTGGATGTAGAGTTGCCAGATAATACTCAGAACACCCAATTAAATTGTAAAAAATGATCAAAATTATAGTAAAATGTTTTCCCAAGTATTCAGGGGCACAGTTAACATTAAAATTATGGGTTTTACCTGAAATTTGAAATTAAGTGGGACTTATTTATTTTCATGTATGAAATACAATGCTTACATTTGTCAATTTTTTCTTTTCCTTTTTTGAGACAGAGTCTCATTTGTCATGCTCAGTAGAGAGCCATAGCGTCACAGCTCACAGCAACCTCCAACTCTTGGACTTAAGCAATTCTCTTCCCTCAGCCTCCTGAAGAGCTGGGACTACAGACACCCGCCACAACACCTGGCTATTTTTAGAGGAGGGATCTCGCTCTGGCTCAGGGTGATCTGGAAACTTTGAGCTCAGTCAGTGCACATGCCTTGGCCTCCAAGAGTGCTGGGGTTACAGGTGTGAGCCACCACGCCCGGCCATATTTGACAATTATTTTACTTCTCTTATAGTTTGAAGGTACATAGATTTTACTTGGCACCATTTGCATTTAAATGGTTTCTACTTTTGTCTGAAATATGGTTGTTTGCCTGAGATAGATCTCCTACAGAACTCTTCCCTGACCCTGCAATCTTGGAATCTGAAGATTTTATGCAGGGCAGATACTGCCCTGGGAAGTTTCCCTGGCTTCCTATGGAGTTTGCATGGGTGAGAAGTGAGCTGTTTGTTTTGTTTTGTTTTGCTTGGGGTGAGGGAGAATTGTATCTTAACACTGAAGTTTGGAGTTGCTTGTTAAAAGAGCATAGCCTGGATTATTCTGACTGACAAAATCAGGAAGCATTTGGGTTTTAGACAATTTAGAAAGATTTCTGTAGTCATTAAAATTGATTTGATTTTAGCGATGCTGAATTTATAGTGACAGTTAGTGAATGGTGTTTGTGTGGGTGCATGTGTGGCCAGGCTCTTACCAGGCTCACTTTGGCCTGGGTTGTGATTTTTCCCATTGAGCCCAACAGAGAGAAGAGTAAGTAATATTGTTCGGTGGTTGCAAAAGCGGGGCTCAGAATGCAGCGTCAAAGCTGGGTGAGCTGGGTGAGCTGGGAAAGTCAATGTTAGAGAGAGTGAAATGGATATAGAAATTAGTAAAATGGTGTCCACATTGGCACCAAAAATGTAAAAGCAGTTTATGATATAATCCTTAATTTACTGAAGTTTCTGGTATGTGGTAGGAAATATGAATCTTTAAACATTCTCTCTTATTGTGTCCTTTGAATTAATTGAATAGAAAATGGATGTTGAAAAAAAGAATATGGCCTGGTTATATTTATGACAGAGGAGTAATTGAAAAGGGATTCTGAAAAGGAAGGTAGAATCTGGAAAGTTTTATAGCAGAGTGAAAAGTATTTCAAGGAGGGTATTCTCATCCAAACTCAGAAGAGCCCCCATTTATTTGGCAAACTTATTTCATTTCTCATATTTTAATCAGTGGCCTTTTCAAAGATTTTCCCTCCTGAACTTTCAATCTATTTAATCTCACTTTTTCTGTAACTGAAGATTGTCAGACAATTGCCCTTTTAATAGGTATTTCCCCTTTAAAAATAAATCTGTGTCAATATAATGCACGTGCAATTGTAGGTTTTACTACAAAACCTCTCAATCGCTGTTATTTTTTAAAGATCATAAATATTTTTCAGATAAAATTTTATGAAGTATTTATGTTTTTACTAAATGCAGTCCAAGCCATAACTTCAAGGCTTCAAAGAACAAATTGAAACAATGTCCTTGAAGAGGAAATATAAGAAGGAGTATCTGAGGATGACTGATTACATAGGGCCGTGGTGCTGTTACCTGGCCTCCATAAAATTCTTTGGAATCCAGTTTATAAATGGAGAAAGAAAAATAATACTTAAGAAATAGAGTGAGGAATTACGAATAATATTTAGAGGCAATGGTGATAAGAAAAAAAAGGGGGGCAAAAATGTAGAGAGGCAGAACTTACACAGTTATGTTGCAAGTATATACAAGACAGGTGGATGGTTTAAGTTCAGATATTTTGGACAATTTCTCTTGGTGTTTTATTGTAATTACCTCCTCTTGAAAATATTGTTGAGGGGAGGATTTCACCCCAGTGTTATAAAGATGATTGAACATCCAACACTAGACACTAGAGGGATGATATAGGTAGTATTTTATTAGTCATATTTATTCATTCAGGACAGGAGGTCACCACGTGCCACACAGGGCCACATGGGAGTGTCACTTCAGAGAAGAGTGAACCGTCAGGGCTGTAGCATGCAAGCTTTTCTATGACAACAGATTGAGAAAATCCCTAGGTTCCATAAGAGGATGTGATTAATTTGCTTAAGTAACTCCAAGGGCTGGTGGGGAACTGAAGTCCCTTATTCTGAGATAAATAGGCACTATTCATAGTCATCCTGGTAAAGAAGTTGTTGGACTAGGGGACATTATTTGTGGAAACACAATGTGCAGGAAAACCTATGATTAGGCCATTCAAAGTCCTAGTTTGAGATGTCAAGACGGCATAATTAAGTAAGACTGTGTGTGTGTGATGTGTCAACTTTTATATATTTATTTATTTAGACAGAATCTCACTCTGTTGCCCTAGTTAGAGTGCTGTGGTATCAGCTTTACTGACTCCCACCTCTGACTCATGGTTCAATCAATCCTCCCACCTCAGCCTCCTGAGTAGCTGGCATATGTTGCCTCCTATAATGCCTGACTCATTTTTCTATTTTTAAGTAGAGACAGGGTCTCACTCTTGCTCAGTCTGGTCTCAAGCTCCTGAACTCAAGGGATCCTCCTCCTTCAGTTTCCAAGAGTGTTAGGATTACAGGTGTGAGCCCCTGTGCCTGTGCCAACTTTTAATTTTAGAACAGTTTCAGATTTACAGAAAAATTACAAGGTAAGACAGAGTGTATCCACTGTATCCAACACCTAGTTGCTCCTGTAATTAACATTTTACATTAGTATAATTCTTATAATTCATAAACTGATATTCAGACATTAATATTAAAGTCCATAATTTATCCATACTTTCTTAGTTTTAACCTGATTGGTCTTTACTTATCCAGTATCCTATACAGATACAATGCTATATTTAATTATATCACTTTAGGCTATACTTTGGTGATAATATTTTCTCTAACTTTCCTTGTCTTTAATGACCTGAGCAGTTTTCAAGAGCATTGGCCAGTACAATTGGAATGAGTGGATGCTTTTGCTAAGATTGGGTTGGGGTTATGAGTTTTTTGGAGAAGAACACAGGAACACCACTGTCATCACATCACCCGAATGATACGCATTGTCAATAACATCACTGTCGAGGTTGACCTTGATGACATGGCTAGGCTAGTGCTTGACAGTTTTCTCCATCAAAAAATTATACTTTCCTCTGCTTCTTTTTTTTAATGTCTTATTTTGAGAGAATGTGCTAGGCACGGTCTATACTTAAGGAGTATGGTGTCATGGAGTCTACATAAACCTCTTGAAATTATTCTTCATGTGCAATTATTCTCTTCTCCCTTTTTCATTTATCTATTTATTCTATCATTTGTTTTTATCAGTATTAGCTCATAAATATTTTCCCCTTTATTATAATATACTACTACTTTGTTTTCATATTCAAATTGTACCAGCTCTGGTCTTTGGAAGCTTTTTCAGTTGGTTCCTGTATCCCTCTTACACCTTTGACATAGCCTGTTACTGTGTGTGTTGGGGGGGGGGGGGAGGGAGGGTTCCTAGCACTTTCTTGTTTTCTAGAATAGCAACATGCTCCAAAATCATGTTGTATATTTCTTGAATCAGCCATTTCTTTCCTTTTTTTTTTTTTTTTTGATATTAGAAACCATACATATATAAAAAATATTTCTATATAGAGCCAACTGTAATTGATGTCTTTAACTAAAAGGATCAGATGGTAGTGGATTAGAGTTGGAAATATCAGCAGAAACTTATTCTGGTATTTCCTTAATTATATATGGCTACAATTATTTTTAGATATGGCAGATATATTTAACAAAGAAATAACCTCTTTATTTCCCTGATAATACATTTTTATGTGAATACAACGTATATTTTACTTCTTCTAATCCAATGTCTTTTTAATATTGTTAATATATAACTTTGACTTAATTTATATAACCAGACGTTTAAAAATTGGTAGAATTTTAAATGTTATGTAATCTAAGCACCTCACATTATGTAGGAAAATTAAGATACAGAAATTTTAAGTATTTTTTAAACATATTTGCATTTGAAAAATTTATGGTGCTGAGTTAGACTTAATTTGAAATCTTGGCCCACAACTTTCAAAAATTTAAAACTTCCAGTAAATTTAAAAATGTACTGGTAAATATTAGCATAGCACAAATAAAGAAAAGAAGTTCAAGCAATCTAATGGCATACCTTGATCTCAAACCACTGCAATGAAATAAATATTGCATTAAAGTAATTCATACAAATGTTTGGTTTCTGAATACATATAAAAGTTATCTTTATACTATACTGTAGTTACAAAGTGTGCAATAGCAATAAATCTAGAAAAACAATGTACATACCTTAATTTAAAATTGCCATACTGATAAAAAAATGCTAACAATTGTCTGAAACTTCAGCAAGTTGTCATCTGTTGCAAATGCAGGATATTGCCTGGATATTGATGATGGCTGACTGATCAGAGTGGTAGTTGCTGAAAGATGGGGTGGTTGTGGCAATATCTTACGTAAGATGACAATGACATTTGTAATATATTGACTCTTACTATCATGAAAAATTTCCCTGCAACATGTTATGCTATTTGATAGCATTTTACTAACAGAACTTCTTTAAAAATTGGAGTCAATTCTCTTTAACTCTGCTTCTGCTTTGCTATGTATCAACTATGTTAATGGATTCTTATAAATTCTTTGTTGTCATTTCAACAACATTCACAGTGCCTTCCCCAGGAGTAAATTATATCTTAGAAACTTTATTTCTGCATTCCAGAGAAACAACTCTTCATCAGTTTAAGTTTTATCATGAGACTGTAGCTTCATTTCTAATCTTCATTTCTGTCTAGCACCACATCTGTAATTAATTCCTTCACGGAAGTTCTGAAACCCTGAAAGTCATCTAGGAGAGTTGGAATCAACTTCTTCCAAGCTCCTATCAACATTAATGTTTTTCCTTGGTCCCCTGAATCAATAATGGCATCTTGAATGGTGATTATTTTTGTTTTTTTTCATGAAGGTCTTTGATTCACTTTGTCCAGATCCATCAGAGGAATCATTATCTATGACAGCTGTAACCTTATGAAATGTATTTCTTAAATAATAAACCTTGAAAGTACAAAAATACTTCTTGATCCATGCTCTGCAGAATGGATGTTATGTTAGTGGGCAGGGAAACACATCTCCATTAGAGCTCTTGGGTGACCAGATGCATCTTCAGTAAGCGGGAATGTTCTGAAAATGATCTTTCTCACCTAGTGGTAGATCTCAAAAGTGGGCTTAAAATAATGTATTTGTAAACCATCTGTAAATGGATGTGCTGTCATCCAGGCTACATCATTCCTTTTATGGAACTCAGGCAGAGGGCCTTAGGATTTTTGGAATAGTTAATAAACATTGTTTTTTTGTTTGTTTGTTTGTTTGTTTTTTCGCCCACAATAGAAGTCTGCTTTATCTACATCAAAAATACATTATTTAGACTAATCACCCTCACAATTGCATTAGCCAGATGTCTGGATTACTTGCTGCAGCTTCTTTACTGCTTTATCTTGCACTTTTATGTTAGGAAATGTCTTATTTTCTTAAATTTTGTTGATATATCTCTGCTAGCTTCAAAATTTTTTTTCTGCAGCTTTTTCACCTTTCTCAGCGTTCATTTGCAATATTATTCCTTATCAATTGAAACATAATTTATTTTTTTGAGAATCTGTTTTCTTTTTCAAGATTATAGAAATACATAGATTATTTGGCTGGTCATCCCAACAGAAATAAAGAGAAAATATAATACTAAATATCACATTTACTGGCTTCCATTCAAGCCTTGGTCTTACCTGGAAGACCACTTAAATTATTATGTTAATAATATTAAGTTTTATATTCCAAGTTGATTTCACAGAAATAGCTTCAAGTAGGATGCAGCTTTGCAGTGCCTTACCTGACCTTTTCATTAAGAGCACCAGTTTTTGTTGGTGCTGTCTACCTAGCTCTCTTGATGTTCTGCCAGATAATAATTAATGAGGATTAGCTTATTAATAATATAATTTGAATTCTTAGGCCAACTTAATGTTTCCAAGGACATATCTTGTTTTTTATCACATGCATGACTTTAGCTACACTAGCAGACATAGATTCCAAATAAACATATTATGTAACTTTCATTAAGGACCCTCTAATGTTCAATTCATGTATTTATCAACATAAAAATAAAATTGCAATATCTTCCCTAGTATAAAGAAGGCACATCCTGAAAATTCTGTACTTCTTTTGTTAATAAAAACTCATCTGGAAAACATATGAATTGCAATAAGACACAATCATTTACTGATTGAATGCCAACAACCTGGTGTCTGGTGAACATTCTTTGAATATTTTGGCTTACTCTACAAATATCCAAAGGTCTTAGGGATAGATTTCTATTTTCTGGCATCTTATTATTTCACATTCTGCCATGTTAGCAATATATGAAAATAATGCTAACATTTTGTTTCACTCCCAAGAAGGAAACTTCTCTGACATAAAAGCAACTTCAGAGCTTAATTGATTCTCTTCATTTTGGAGATAGGCTTTAATTTACTTTATTAGTTTTGCTCATAATTTTCATAATTTCTTTGAAAAATAGCTTCCAGCAGAATTGAAAGTATCAGATTGCATTTTAACAAATGCCTACTTTTAAGAAGACCCCATTTTATTAATAGTAACAAAACCTTTTCATTATGATTTAAGCTAGACTGATTTCTATTAAATTTTGTTTTTTATTTGCAATGACAGAATTAAAACAAAAGGGTGCAACATTGTTACTCAAGGATTCTTAATTCTTTTATTTCTATACTCATTTATTAGTAATTTGAATAATGTTGTTGGATCTATGAGAATTATGTACCTAAAATCACATCCTTTAAAAACTCAGTTATCTTGGATTTTGTGTAATTCATCCCCTTCTTAATATATAAATATTTTCTTATTCTTCCAGTAAAAATGAAATATTCCCTTTAGGTTCTAGTTTACGAATATTCAACTATGCTGACTCTACTTTTTAATCTTTGCTTTTTGGCCTAGAATTTGTTTAAAATAAGCAATTTCTTGGTAACTGCCTGAAAATTCTAATCATTCTCATTGGGTATTTATTTATTTATTTATTTATTTATTTATTTTATTAAATCATAGCTGAGTACATTAATACAATCATGGGGCACCATGCACTGGTTTTATATACAATTTGAAATATTTTCATTGAACTGGTTAATATAGCTTTCCTGGCATTTTCTTAGTTATTGTGTTAAGACATTTATATTCTACATTTAGTAAGTTTCACATGTAACTTACAAAATGCCCCATAGGTGTGGTCCCACCAATTACCCTCCCTCCACCCATCCTCACCTCTTTCCCCTCCACTGCCTTTCCCCTTTCCCTATATTCTTAGGTTATAACTGGGTTATAACTTTCATGTGAAAGCCATAAATTACTTTTATAGTAGGGCTGAGTACATTGGATACTTTTTCTTCCATTCTTGAGATACTTTGCTAAGAAGAATATGTTCCAACTCCATCCATTCATTGGGTTTATTTTAATAGACACACTAAAATAGACTATTTTAAAATATTTTTTTTTCACTGAGGAAAGTAAAAAAGAGATTATATCTAGTCTTGGAAACAACAATTTTATTTTTACCAAATAACAGATAGAAAATTTAAATAGAGAAAAACTATAATACATTGAACATATAACTCAGAAATTTAATATCCAAGGATTAAGATGTTTTATATTGTTTATGCATTACTGTCTAGTGTATTGCATATGTGTGGAAAATAGCATGATTCTCTGTGATTTATTTTCCAAGGAAATCGTTGCTTGACTTTATATTAATCAAATTCATATTAATATTTAATGCTCTGTATGACACCTCTTTATCTGGTCTCCATGGAATCACATTTTTTGGAACTTTGTTCAAATCCTGTGGATGTTTGTATTCCTCTATTGGAGGTATTAAAAGAACATTTTCCCAGAGCGAGGACCTTGGCATTATTCTCCCTCCAAAACCTCTTCCATTTTCATGCTTCCATTTCATGCTTCAATCATAATCCACAATCCTTTATCTGTACGTCTAATTCAAAATTCTTTTCATATACAGTAACTTTAAAATGGCTTATGGCTACCTCTATTAATTATCAGGGATTTATTTCTTTGTTGGCTTTGTTTTTTGTTTTATAGCTTTTTAAAAAATGTCATTCACTACTTCTTTTATCTGAGGTATTCATCTCTTTAGCTAATTTATTCATCATTTAGCTAATTTATGTCCCTATTTTAAGTCCAAATATTGAGGTGTTTTCAAAGATAACTTTCCTTATTTTTTTTCAATTATTGCCTGTCCCATCACTTCCTTTTTTCCTACACTCTTAGTTTAAGAACCCACATTATATGATTTCATAGCATCAGATACTTTTACATATTTATACAAGACTATAAACTCTATGAAGGCCAAGAACACATTTACCTTATTAATCTTGATATCTGCAGAATATAGTATAGTGTAGAACATTTTCTATTCTCAATAACAGTTTACCATTTTGAGTTATTTTAAAGTAAGTTTGCATAAGAGAAATAAGGAAAAACTCTAAAAGAGGTAGGGTAGCTATTACTATTGGTTTTTGCATATAGTTAGTAGAAATGGAATTGAGTTTTCAAACATATTCTGGACTTAAATTCAAATTTCTTTGATATTATGATGAAATATTACTTTGACCATTAGAACATGAAAATTGTGTAATAATAATGGTTTTGTAATTAATACGTCTGTAGCCAAGTTGTATTTTTAAATATATTTTGATATTAATATTTACCAATACAATAGTTGAGGTCTCTATGTGAGTCCCTCACATTTAGTCTTTAATGGCTCCTGAATTTGATTGCATTCATATGTGAAAGTTGTATAAGATGATAAATATGCATTTTTGCTGATTAACCACCGTCATTCTGTTTATGTAACAGCATTAACAATAGAGATAAAGGCCAAATTAGTATTTATCTGGCCTGTTCAAACATCAATGTTGACTTATTGCCATAAATCAATAACTCTGAAAATATCTTACTAAATATGTCCAACAAACTTTCAAATAGTTCAACCAACATTTAGTCTGTACATTAATTTCATAATGTACATAATATTAATATGAATTTGATTAATATAAAGTTAATTTTAGTAAGAATTTTCTTCTAAATAAAATACAGAAGCTATGCCTCATCCCAAACTCTATCTAAAAGCCCATGAATATCTAATATTTAAAAGTGAATTTTTTAGCATACTGCATGTATGTCTTTGAATCAGATTCAAAATAGATGAAAATCTGTGAACTGAAAACCAAACTTGTCTTAGGGCCTTTTGATGTATCTGACAGGTATCAATTGTGGTGGTTATAAATCCTACGATTTAAGCTAACTCAGAAACAGAAAAAGTTTCAATTCTATCAGTTACTTAAGAAAATAACTTTCTATCAAGTGACATTTTTGGCTATTTATGCTTAAAGTGAAGCTTGTTGAGAATCTGTAGACATTAAAAGAAAAATAGCAGTTTCATTTCTCTATTCTCCCATTTGAAATCCTGCTGTTGCTCTCCAATTTGCTCACTTTCTATCTCTTTTCTTCCCTTTGGATAGATAGTTCAAAAATGCTACATTTTGCCACTTAGTTTACATGAGAGATACTTGGAGCCTCTTAGAAGGATTTATTTGTACATGACTTGATTTGATTCCTTATTCTACCTTTTGTCATTATGTTTATAGTTTAAATAAGTATACAAGAGTTAAATAATTATATTAAATTATGCCAAAATTTATCACATCATTAGAAATAATGATAAAAATCAAGTGAAAAAAAAGAAAGTATTTTTTCCATACAACATGTTAAACAAACCAATCATTCTTTATAAATGGACTTTAGATCTTGTGAAGCATAAAAACAAAATGAAAGTTTATATTAGTAGTGGGAGAAAATCAAGAAAATTAAATGATGGATGAATGCATAAGTATAATAAAATTATGGTACCCATTACTGTGAGATATATCTTCTTTTCCCATGCGTTTTAAATCTTTGATAATTTAAATTTCTAAGTTATCTTTCAAAACAGTGTTGCGTTTCACTATCTTTTCTAAATAGATGTGAACCTTACAGTTGTATGCTGTATTACTTCCTATATTCAAAGGCACTGAAAACCACGAAATATATATGATTCCATATCATCCAGTGTAATATAGTTGGCATTAAATTTAATATCACATGAAATTTAGTAATTTGGATTTTTACAGAATGTATTTTCTTAGTTCCTGATTTATTTTTGAACTGCTTTTTATTTTGCAGCATCATACCAGTTTGATAGATATCCCAAGTTCTATCAATTTAAATTGTGCAAATAGAATTTTAACAAAAATATTTCACTCAAACCCTGAATTTTTTTCATTTTTATTTTTTAGATTCAGGAAAAAAATAATTGTCTACCTTGTCCAGAAAATAAAGTACACTGAATAGGCAATTTGAACTCACTGAAAGAAGTACAGTAGAATGGTAGTACCACAGGGACTTTTCTTTACATAAGACAGGACACAACTCTTACATATTTGGTGCTGAAACTAACATCGTTAAGTTGAAAGAAGAAAGAATTAATTGTGTCTGGAAATGTCATTGAATGACGTCTGGGGTAGAAGAGGGATTTTTAGGCAGAAGACCAGTGAACATCAGAAAGAGAGAAGGAAGTGGACTCAGGCTCCAAGTAGGCGATTCGTATGCCCATTGCAGACGGGGGGTGTGAAGACCAGACGTCCTGTTGTGAAGTGAGTACGTGTTGCTCAGAACCCACTAAAAATTTTTGAGAGCTGTGAAATATTTCACATCAACATAAAAGCATGAATGATAGAAAATATTTCTAAGAGATGCCATGAAGATGAAGAAGAAAAAATCGTGTGCTTATTTCAGTCATCCCTTGTGTATTTGTGATGAGAGCCAGGATTGAATGATGTCAACGAGAATAAGAACTAATTATTGGAATATACGTAACAATTAAAGTATTGCCATGACATGGCGATAGATTTACATGAGACAAGAAAGGCAGACTCAAGCATTAATCTAGGTCCTTTGTAGGTCACTAGTGGAACTATGACACCTAAAATAAATGAGACATATATGAGGAAGAGTTTTAAGGCAGAAAATAAAAAATTAATTCAGTCTTAAGAGTTTCCCTCTTATATGTGGGAGATCTATTCTAAGGACTAGAAATATATTCTAGTGTGATGATCATCATACTCTCAAAGTCCTTAGAATACCTGATCTAATACATTATTTTAATACAAACAGTAGTATACTTATATTCACTAGATATAGTTAATTCCTCTAGTAAATATAATAGAAATTTAAGTTACCACTTAAAAAGCATGATTCACTACTGAATTTGGAGATAGTGGGTGGTGGTACATAGATTCTTTTGAATAGAAAAGCATATCATTAAATTTATGTTATGGTAAATGGGGATGAATGATAGATTAAAAAGCATTTGTTGTTTGAGGGATGTGATATTTGAGAAGGTGAAAAACTGTTGGAGAAGGAGAGGTGCTTCAACACTCAGTCCACATAGAAATTTTCTATTATAAAGTGGAGAAATAACTCATATTAAATATCTAGTATTCAGTGTATTTGGTTTCCTTTTATGTATTTTCCCTAGAACTACTTGTCTAGCTTTGGTAGACTCTGTCAGATATTGAGCCTTCCTACACTACATTATCATCTTTCCAGAGTTTGTCCATGAGAGAAATAGGAAAGATATTTTCAAAGTTATTAATAAAAGATGCACAGAGCAATATTCCTTTAGCACTAAGAAAGATGTTCTTGTTTGTTTCTCTTTCCCTAAGTTACTGCTAAATCAGAAACTCCATAGGGAACGTAGTCCTGGGACAAAGAAATTTCTACAACCAAAAAATGTATATTCATGTACCCCTGATAGCCTATTGATGAAGATAGTAATTTCCCTTGTATTCAAGCTGTATGACCTGATGTCATCCAATGCATATTTTATGAATTCATATGCAAGACTTACTTTGAGACAGGCACTGATAAACGCACCTTATTAATATTTGAATTCACTAGCAACATTCTGAGATAGGTCCTATCACTTTCGCCACTTTCAGTTGAGGACATGGAACAAAGGAAGGTGCAGTATCCTTCTGAGTCAGACAGCTAGTCAGAGTTCCTTCCTAAATTTGTCCTTCTTTGCAAGTACAATGTGACATCTCTATGCCTGCAAGAATTCAGGTGTTCTCATTGTCCTAGAGGAGACATCCTTAACACTTCTCGGCCTCCCTTCAGAAATAGAGTAAAAGACATTTCAGCGGAGTTGAAATCAGGGATGATTCTGGCAGAGACTTCCATGCTCTTCATACATAACAACAATCCATATTCTAAGAACTGGATTTGTTTTACTTTCATTGAAATAAGGTTAAGCAGGTATAAGTGACAAACTCAATCCTTGTTCATTGCTGTGAAATATTTTCCCTACAATTTATTATATGCAACAACTTTTGGTTTGTGATTTTTAAATTTTAAAGAAAAGTGACAGCGTAGTCTTGAACGTGAAGTATTATAGCAAAAAGGAGTCAAGTACCTTCTTCCCCTGCTACCCTTATTTACCCTTCACCTTTGGGCCCTGTATCCCAAAAAAAAGGTTAGAGGCAGTTAAAACAGGTCGAGGTCCAATATCACCGGCTTATTAACCAAGAATCTAACTATTATTCTTCACCGCCCTCCATAGCACGAATGACAGGTAAGATTCCCAAAGCGGGGACAACCTAAGACAGGATATGGAGAGGCTGCATGGTGGATTACATCCATAGTAGCCAAAGACGGGTAAGATCACTCTGCATTCAGTCAACCTAAGACAGGGACCAAACCACTGATGTTTGTATCCCCATGACAGGTAAGACTGAAACTGCAAAAGCAGGCAACCTAAGACAGGGGCTATGTTTTTCCACCATACAAAAAACAAAAGAGGGAATTGTTGGGCCCTGCCATGTGCCTGAGGCCTAGTGCAACTTCCTGAGCCTGACTAGAAGTAGATCCATTGAGCTACTTCTGCGTAGCAATGACTCAGCAAGGCCCGGCCTGAACCTGCCTCTACCTAGATACAGCCAGTGTGGTACCATTCCACTGGCCGGACCCTGTCACACACCTCTTCCCCTGCCTTTTTTCCCCACCGCTTCTCCACAATAAAAAAAAATAAAGTAAAATAAAATAAATAAATAAATAAATAAAACTTTTTAAATAAGGGAATGAACGTGTGCTGCCATCTTTGAGGAAGATGGCAGCAGAAGGGAGGGTAGGCGGTGAGCAGGAGGCGACACAGTCAGAGAGTTCACAGAGAGGCCACATCGTGTATAATCTTGTAGACCAGGTCTACAGTGGGGTTTATTCTGAGTGACATGGAGAGCCACAGCAGGGCTCTGAGGAAAGGAATGACATGATCTGACTACGCTGTTAAAGATGTCTCTGGCTGCTGCATGGAGAGCTAACTATCTGAGGCAAAGGAGAAGCAGAGGCCAATAAGTAGCTATTACAGGAAGACAGAAAGTCATTTTGGCTTGTCCAGAGGGTGGCAGTGCGGTGGTATGAAATGAGGAAATGGCAGGATCTATTTTAAAGATAGACTCACCATGATTTGATGATGGATTAAATAAATGTAGGGGCTGAGAGAAATCTTATCAAGAACAACTGCAAGTATCTGTCCTGAGGCAGGCAACTGCAAGGATGGCGTCTCCACTCCTCAGGATGGGGAGAGCTGGAGGAAGGGCAGGTTGTTAAGGGAATGAGTTCTGGATGACTGGATGTTAGATGATATTAAGGGAGTATCATTAATTCTTAGATGTGATGATAATATTGTGCTTATATTTTTAAAGAATCATTGAAAAATGCAACCTAAAATGGCTATGCATGGAACATATGATATATGGGATTTCTTTCAAATTAATTGGCATGGGGGTGAGGGGATAATGGAATAAGGGGAACATAAATAAAACAAAACAAAAATTGCCAAGGTTTCTTCATTGTTTGAGCTAAGTGATGGATACATGGGTGAGGCAGAGGGGTATCATTATAGTAGCCTAGCCACTTTTATTTATTTCTAGACTTTTCTATAATAAAAGGTTCACAAAATGAAGAATAAAGTTATTTCAGGCTCTCCAATTTTAAGATGCCTATTCGATGACAGACTGGAAACATTTTTGGAATTTAGGATATTGTCCAAGCCAAAGAAATAAATTGGAGATCCCAGGATAGATGGTACTTGGTGCCATGCCATGGAACTGGATAGTCCTAAGAAATGTCACCTGAGAGGGTGAGTAAAGAAGGAGAGAAGTTTGAGAACAGAGCCCTAAGTCTCCCAATATTTAAAGGTCAAGAAGATTCAGAAGATCTAGCAGAGGAGACTGAGAAGACACAGCCAGTGAAGCCAGGAAAATGAGCTGTACTGGAAGCTGAGTGAGGAAAGGATTAGGAACAAGCCTGTGGGCAACTTTATCAAATGCTCCTAAGAGACAGAGTATGAGGAGAGCAGAGAGATGATGACTGGATTTAACAACATGGGGTTCGCCTCAACTAAAGCAGATGTGCCTGAGTGAGGAGGGTCAATGGTAAAGGCTCAACTGTCATCAGCTTCTCAACCTCAGCACTACTGATATTTTGGACCTGATGGTTCTTTGTTGTGAGGGACTATGTGTATCATAGGGTGTTAAACAACACCTCTGGTCTCTACCCCGTAGACGCCAGTAGCACCTCCTCCCCTGGTTGTGACAACCACATTGCCAAGTGTTCCCTTGGGGACAAAATCACTCCTGGTTAAGAATCCCTTGTACAGGCTACTCCTTCAATTAGTTTTGCCAGAGAGAATTGGGCAGCAGGAATATGTAGCAAACTGATGAGTTTAGGGGTTTTGTTGTTCTAAATATGGGAGATCTTCCCACCTCTTTGTGTGCTGATGGGAATGATTTACAGAGAGACAAAAAGATGTGGTGCTACAGGAGAGAACAATTGAGTCTTGCGGGAATCAAAGCCTTTAGGAAGCAGAAGGGAGTTGAGTTAAGTCTGGGAGGTGAGGATTAGTCCAAGAAGAGCACGGATGCTCATCTGTAGCGGTGGATGAAGCATTTACTATGTTCAGGGCATTTTGCTGCTCAGTAAAATGGCAGCAATGCTATCTTGCAGCCACAGGGAAGTAGGAGTCCTACCATCATTAAGTAATTGAACATCACTAAACATTCCAGTGACTTCTTGTTTTGTGAGGCAGTAATTATAACTTGCATATTAAAGTACTTTATGTGACCCCCATGCTTCAAAACCTATCAGTGATCGATCAACTAAATGCTACAATACCAGCTTATTAGGGGAATGGTAGTCATTCATCTAAATATATTTACTGAGTCCCTAATTATCTGCCAGGCCCTGTTCCAACAATCCAAAAATGAATGATAAGCAATTCTGCTGTTTACACACAGGGATAAATTGTAATTCAACCTAGGTGGAAAAGGGCTGGTGCAAAGATACAATGTGTTTTAGTAATAAGGAGTATAGGACAACAAATTCTGTCTGGGGAAGCCGGAGAAGGCTTCCACAAGGATAAGGTGATATTTGAGTTGATATTAGAACATAAGCAAAAATTGTCCAACAGAGAGATATTGAGAAGAGAATTTTAAATAAAGATCAGAGTGTTTGCAAAGTCAAAGAGTTAGGAAAGGGCCTGGCATACCCAGGGCTGGGTGGGAAAATCTGACATAGGTAAAAGGTGAGATAAGGAGTTTTACTTTTAAAATGAGGGAGTGACACAATCAGTTTTACTTTTTAGGTAGGAAATTCTGGCAGCTACAGCATATTATAAACATGTAGAAACCATTCCTGAAATACCACTTAGAAAATAACTCTTATTTTAGTAAAATAAAATAAAAGCTATAGTCCTTAGTTCAGAAAACCCTGTAAGGTAATCCTCACCTTTGTTCTTTTTCTTCCTGGATGTCCATATCCAATCCAAACCATGAATACCCTAAGAAAATGACTGTACAAGATTAATTGTACAGTGATACAAATCAACACTTGGTTGATAATAGTACCTGAACCCTTGGATAAATCAATAATGTAAGGTAATGGGAAAGACAGAGGGGCTTGATGAAGGTTGGGAGAGTGCCTTCATAGGATAAAGTCTTGCATTCAGAGGAGATAAGGATTTAAAGCTTTAAAATACAAAAGTAGAAGGAAGTATTTATGTTTTTATTTAACGCTTTCTGCAGGTTCAAGATTCTGTGAATCACCAAGATGATACTGTGGTTGTAGGAAGCCACATCACTGTACTTGGGCTAAGTTTACTTTCCGCATGGAAGAAAGTATCAATGGAAGAAGATCCAGAAATGGTAAGTCTCTAAGGACAAAGACAGACTTTAGAAAAAAAGATTGGGACAGAGGCAGGTTAGTTTAGTACTTAAGTGTACAGTCTATAAACTCAGACAGACCTGAATTTTTATTGCAGTCCCAGTACTAGTTGTGTGAGTGACCCTGAGGAAGATACACAACCTCTATAAACTTCAAGTTCCTCATGTGTAAAATAGGAATAATATTATCTACATGGTATGGTTGTTGGGAAGATTAAGCAAGATTGTGCATGGAAAGTGCTTAGCCCAATGCCAGATACAGAGAGAATACTTAATAAGTGGTAATTATTCTGCCACTGTTGGTGTTAGTAGTGATGGCAGGAGGGTAGTAATGGTGTTAGTGGTGATAGCAATGGTGATGATAGTGGTGACAGTGATGATGATGATGGTGGTGATGGTGGTAGTGATGATGGTAATAACAGTGGTAATACTAATGGTGATGGTGGTGAAAGTGGTTGTGTTAGGTGGTGGTGATAATGCTTATAGTGGTGATGGTGTTATTGCTGAAGATAGTGATTGATGGTGGAGGTGGCAGTGGTGGTGATGATAACAATTATGAAAATGTCCATACCACCACTGGGGAGCTTAGCATCTGTACATACATATAGTGAATTTCTTGTAATAAAGGGTGAATTCAAAGCCTTATAGATGTTTTTTACTGAATGGACAAAGACTGCCCATAAATCAAATAATCAACTGAGAAGAAAAATTAAAAATCTGAAGACACAAGGAATATCCCTAAGGCCTAATGAGGAAAATTTGAAAGATTAGAAAAGAAAGAAAAAACAAAATAAAAAAGATTGCCAAAAATGAGTTGTTGGTGGGAGGGGTGTGAATGAGGTTCTTTGTAGTATTATTATTATTATTATTATTATCATTATTATTATTATTATTATATCATAGCTGCATTTGTGAGGTACAATGTGCTGGTTTTATACACAATTTGAAATACATCAAACTGGTTAAGTGTAGAGTATAAATGTCGAACACAATAATTAAGTAAGTGCAGTGCAGGTTATGTTAACCAGTTTGATGTGAGTGAGGTTCTTTGCTATCACTCCTTCTCCTCCTGGGTGGAGGACATGCAAAACTCCAGCATCTGCCACTTCAGAGACTCTAATTGTGTATTTTGGAGATGTCACCCTCTACAGACCTGAAATGTCACCATCAAGACAGGCTTCCTTTCCCAGTTTTGTCTGTCCCAGGGAGAAGTGAGGAGGCAAAATTTTTGTTTTAATTGGGAGATATTGATAAAGTCAAACAAAGTATTAATTTTGCCTTCTGAATTTTCAGAGCATAGATGCAAAATACTAAATATCCCTTTTACAGTTACCCTATTCTGATTTCTCCCTTTCCACATTTGAGTTTAAACTTCTCAGGCCTGCTTTTGTTTTTTCTCCTTGCCAACAAACATAACTTTAGTGCCAAGTATAGAGAGAAAAAAAAAAACAACCTACAGATCCTTCCTAACTGTGGTGAAAGTAATCTCAGAAATATGGGCTGCAGGAAAGCTAATTCCAATAAAGGGTAAATTAAAAATAGTCATAACATAACTAACTTGCTCTCCTGTTTAGGTGACAACTAAATTAAAAATGTGCAGCCTTGTCAATGAGAGTGTTATCTGAAGAAGTTAACTCTTTTATGATCGTTGGTATCCAGAGTTTATTTCTATACTCTGGATAATTGAATCTCAACTCTTCAAAGTCTGCGAATCTGATTGGTCATCTATTTGGTGCCCTAGAAAAACTGTTTTACTAAACATCTCTGTATTCCTAAAAGATTCAAATGCTTATAAATACCTTTGTCAAACAAATGAGGGTCATTGGCACTTCCCTCTTCAACATATGAGAAGGCAAAACAAATTCCAAGACATCTTTGGATTTTTAATTTATACAAGAAGTTTGAGAATCTTTGTACAGATTCTTAACAGCTCTGGGGACCTTGTGATGTTTGTAATCCAAGTTTAACCCATCAAGAATATAAGAATTTCATGTAAAGCAAGAACATTCAGTCAAGAGTTTCAAAACAGAAAAATCAGACTTACAGGCTGACCTCTTGGTCCTTGTTGACCCTGTGGGCTTCTTTCTTCTATATCACCAACCTCTCCCTTTTATGATAAAGAGTAAAATTGAAATTAATTTTCTTCTATGACTTCAGGAAATTTTGTGTCATTTTCCTTAGAAATTGTATAGTCATTCTTTTCAAGCCCTGGGAGCAGACCAGACAGTCTTAGGTAAATACCACCTTGTAGGCTTTGTTCAATATGGATAACTAACAAACACAGTAGGAATTTTGGTACTGACAATTAGCAAAACAAGGTATGCAATATAACTTATAGAATTTTATACCACTATGGCTTTTCCTAAATGTGGGTGTGTGAATGTACATGTACCAAATCCGTATGTGTGTCTGTTGACATGTTTTTGTCTATTGATATACATGATCCATTTTTCCTATATGTCTTGCCTTCTCTGTACACATCTACCTAGCTGTGAATAGTCAATAGCATCATCAACCACATGAGAAACATATGCTGAAAATGATTACATAAAGGAAGATTTGTATAAGAAAATCCAGGGGGCTCCCCCAGGTTGCCCTTGAAGAGAAAATGTGTTCTCTCATTTACCTTCATTCCTCTTGGCCCAGCTTTTCCTTTTGAACCTTTTGGCCCTGGAAGCCCAGGATTCCCCTGTAACAAGACCATGGCTAAAATTACCAGGAGGGCCACAAAGTTAACTAGTTGACTCCCATTATTATTGAAGTGGTCTGGAACTGGTAATATACTCATAAATCACCTTAGAGATGTAAGTGTAGCCTTTAATGTCTCATGCCATTAATTAATTCTTTCCTTCAATACACAAAATGCATAAGATACACAATTAAACTCGGGGCTGGGGGGGGGGGAGGGTGTTCTGTAGAAGAGGCTACATCTACCAAATGCCGAGAACTAGAGGAATCAGATGTACGTCTCCGTGGGAAACATGACTTGATTACACATCAGGAAGACAAAAGCCTGGCATTTTACCCACTCCAAATAAAAAACATTTCCTACTGAAACTGAAATAATACAATTGGTTACAAGCTAGATTCTTCCTGACCGTGGTAAAGAATGAGGGACATAACCATGGTTTTGGCCATCCCAGAGCTGCCGTTTAGAGTCCCCAGATAAAGACTCACATTCTTGATTCTAATCATGCTGTTACCTTCTAAGCCATCTCTTAATGCTCCTTTCCCTCCTCAGAAAGCCACTCTGACCATCTGTCTCTATCTGTGTAGCCCAGCTATAAACCACCAGGATCTTAGGTAGGGAGCAGAATAGGTACTAGAAAGACCCAAGTTAGGGGCCAGCTTGGCCGCTACTATCTGGATGACTATCTTAACTTCCCTGGGTCAGCCTCCTTATCTATAAAATTGGGATAGTAATGCTTCCTTACATATTTGTGACAAGCAGTTTAGTTATTTATACCTTTTTTTTTGGGGGGGGTACTATTATTTTATCTTATACTAGAGGTAAATAATGAGCTCATATTATATACCCTTGAAGTTTAAACCCATATCTCATTTGTCACCATGTTCCCAAAATATACTTAGGGTAGAAGGAGGGACATTGCAGATGATCAATGTGTATTACATCAAATTAGCTTTTCTAGAAATCCCTGATACCTATAGATCCCAGAACAAATGATATAGCTTTATGTTATTTGTTCAGGGACACTCAGGGGTATGAACTGGCCATTGGTAATGACCAGCTGTGTTATAGCTGTTAGTTTTTCAAACCTACCTGAGCACCCAGGGAGCCTTTTTGTGCAGAAGTTCCTGGTATTCCTTGCCTTCCTCTCAGTCCCTGCTCCAAAGACAAAATTAAAATTCAACCAGTTCTTCTAAGGCATTTATATTCCACACAACCACACAATCATCATGGATGCTTATGGGAGCACAAATTAAGGTGCCCTGACCCACCACTGTCTCATTTATCAAACTTTAATCGGGTAGCTCCTGCTCTCACTCCCAGCTCACACTATCTGAAGCACAGGGTATGACTCCTCAGTATTTATATTTTTAGCAATCTCTCCAGTTGAATCTGATGACCACCAAAGTTTGAGGACATTGTTTTTTTATCTTAATTCATTCAACTAATTTTAAAGCCTAAAAGGGGATGAGAGGGTAGTTAGGATATTGCTATCCATAGAAAAATCAACCTCTCCCTTATACACACAAGGTCTAAGGGAAATAGATCTTGTTTTCGATTTCATCAAAAAGTGAAGGTGCTGATCTCACCGACTACATTATTGGGAGTTGTTCCTTCTCTCTCCAATCCATTTTATTTTACTGACTTTTGACACTTTCAATTTTTTTCCCAGCTTTTTTGAGAAATATTTTCCTATTAGAAACATTGGTCATGGCTTCTATTCTCCTAGGTGAGATATTGACAATCATCTATTTAAATTGACTGTCATACCCACCTCCCAGGGAAAAGGCAAGGGTTAAGGACAGGTTTCATTGAATATCTTGCCCATAGTTCCAAGCATGACTTACTTCTTATTCACCCAGGAGTATGATAAAGTTGGGTACACAGGACAAAGAGGCACCCAGTGGTAGGAGGTCCAAATTTAAATTAAGCCAGTGATCAAAAAGAAGAGAGAAATAGATATATATTTTAGTTTTTTCTCCCAAAGTTCAAATACTATTATCATAAAAATAAATACAATATCTAATTCCACCTTGATTAGCAATTCCTTTCCTTAGTACATTTCCCAACTCTAAAGACAGCAGAAATCTTTCAAATTACCAACTGATACTCATAGAATTTTTAATTATGGAGAATTATTTAAAGTTAGTTGCTTTCAAGGTCTCACTTCATGTTACTCATAAACTATTTAGCTTTTAAAAGAAAAATATATAAAGTGTTCCAGAAGGGCTTATAGAAATGACAGATTTGGGTTATGCTTGGAAGATTTCAAAAGAACTGGTGGAAGTTTATATTTCTAGTTATCACTTGGTAATTTATAATATGCCACTAGACTGAACTCTTTAAGGGTAGCACTCTTCTTCTAATGGTCTGAATGGCCCAGTTTATTATCGGAGTGTCATGGGCATAATAAACACTCTAATTTTTCCTGCCAAATAAATACAATTGTAAGAAATTCATTTAACAAATTAACAATTTGACAAATTAAAACACCATTTCAGAGGAGGTAATTAAGAACATAGATTTTATAACGAGGCTGCCTGTGTATGAATCCCAACTTTATCTCTTCATAGTGATATGACCTTGGTCAATTTACCTAACTTCTCCGTCCTCTCTCCATTTCTCTCCTGTAAAAGGAGGATAATCTTTTTAGAAACCCACAAAAGGAATAAATGAGTTAGTACAAGTGCTTTAGGCAGTATCTAGGTTATAGAGATCAATAAAT
Organism: Loris lydekkerianus; assembly: GCA_963574355.1. Classification (NCBI taxonomy): domain Eukaryota; kingdom Metazoa; phylum Chordata; class Mammalia; order Primates; family Lorisidae; genus Loris; species Loris lydekkerianus. Next base: position 34,848 of record CAUYPK010022876.1, read on the forward strand.
ATTAGTTATTGTGGTTTAACTTTCCCAGACGAGGGGCTAAACCATATGTATTCACATGCCTTGGCAAGAAAATATCCATGGCCATTCTGATTTATGTTAAATTCTTACAAACTATCAAGTTAAAATTTCAAAGAAATATCCTTCATCACTAAAACCAAGTTCCCTGATACTACCTGTGAACTTGGAGACCCCAGCTCTCCTTGGTAACCTCGTTCGCCAGATTCTCCAAGCACATCCTGTCAAAATGAACACAACTTATAGTGAGTTCAGTTCACCAGGCATCTTTACGGCTCCTATTAAAGGCCTGTTTCCCTGTGAGATGTTACTGAAAAGCTGTAAGGTAAAAATTCAAATAAGATTTGGCTGGTTGTGATCAATCCTTCCAGAAAATGGATTTAGAGACACAATGTGAAGTGTTGCCACTTATGTCAGGAAAATGCAAGGTCTGATTCTTACAACCTTTTCCAGTCTTTGCACATCTCCTTCTAACATCTCAGCTAGTGATGGAAACAAAAATACTTTATGTAGATAACCCAAACTCCTAGTTTGTATAATCGCTAGTTCCTAAAAGCACAGATCTTCCTTTTAAGGCATATAAACTAAATGTTCAAAAGTATTAAGGACCCTTATTTCATTCAAGGAAAATCAGAATGCTGAACACAGCAACAAATGTGGCACTCTTAGATAAAGGTACACAATGCATGGAAAAATAATCTGTAAGACCCCAAAGATCCTACAGCACTAAGCTAGCTCTCTAGACAAGGGTGAGTTGTTAAAATGACTCATTTAATAACTGATTTAATTTCTCCTCCTCATTAAAGTTGTTATTTCTGTAGAGAAGACACATTTTCAAAGATGGAGGATAATACCCATGGTGTGAATTATTCTATCTTCTTTTACGTGTTGCTGACATGTCAACCAGCTCAGCTGTGCAAAGAGAAAAAACTTCAAACTCAGAATTAATCAATATGTGGAACAATTATTCGTGTTTCCTAAGTTTTTTAAACTATCCAGCACTTCTATTGATCATTCCTGCTATATTATTATGCTTTTCAAGAGTTTATTTTTAAGTTTATAAATCAGACCAAGTTTTTAAATGAACATAGCTAGAAACTTTGAACCAGGTTGTGAAATGTTGTCTAATTTATATATTGGTTTTTTTCTTTTTTTTTTTTTATTAAATCATAGCTGTGTACATTGATATGATCATGGGGCATCATACACTAGCTTCATAGACCGTTTTACACATTTTCACCCCAATGGTTAGCATAGCCTTCCTGGCATAGCCTTTCCTAGTTACTGTGCCAAGACATTTACATTCCACATTTACTAAGTTTCGCATATACCCTTGTAAGATGCACCACAGGTGTAATCCCACCATTCCCCCTTCCCCTTATCCACCTTCCCCTCTTCCCCTCCCTTTCCCCCTTCCCTCTATTCTTAGGTTGTAACTGGGTTATAGCTTTCATGTGAAAGCCCTAAATTAGTTTCATAGTAGGGCTGAGTACATTGGATACTTTTTCTTCCATTCTTGAGATACTTTACTAAGAAAATATGTTTCAGCTCCATTCAATAAACATGAAAGAGGTAAAGTCTCCATCTTTCTTTAAGGCTGCATAATAGTCCATGGTATACATATGCCACAATTTATTAATCCATTCCTGGATCGATGGGCACTTGGGCTTTTTCCCTGACTTAGCAATTATGAATAGGGCTGCAATAAACATTCTGGTACAAATATCTTTGTTATGATGTGATTTTTGGTCTTCTGGGTATATGCCCAGCAGAGGAATTACAGGATTGAATGGCAGATCTATTTTTAGATCTCCACGTGTTCTCCAAACATCTTTCCAAAAGGAATGTATTAATTTGCATTCCCACCAGCAGTGCAAAAGTGTTCCCTTTTCTCCGCATCCACACCAACATCTCTGGTCTTGAGATTTTGTGATATAGGCTAGTCTCACTGGAGTTAGATGATATCTCAAAGTAGTTTTGATTTGATTTCTCTGATGATTAAAGATGATGAGCATTTTTTCATATGTCTGAAGGCCATGCGCCTGTCTTCTTCAGAGAAGTTTCTCTTCAAATCTCTTGCCCAGCCTGCGATGGGATCCCTTGTTTTTTTCTTGCTAATGCGTTTGAGTTCTCTGTGGATTCTGGTTATTAAAACATTGTCAGAGACATAACCTGCAAATATCTTCTCCCATTCTGAGGGCTGTTTGCTTGCTTTACTTACTGTGTTCTTGGCTGTGCAGAAGCTTTTTAGTTTGATCAAGTCCCAGTAGTGCATTTTTGAAGCTGCTTCAATTGCCTTGGGGGTCATCCTCATAAAATACTCGCCCAGACCAATTTCTTCAAGGGTTTTCCATGCACTCTCCTCTAGTATTTTTATAGTTTCATGTCTTAAGTTTAGATCTTTAATCCAATGAGAGCCTATCTTAGTTAATGGTGAAAGGTGTGGGTCTAGTTTTAGTCTTCTACAGGTTGCCAGCCAGTTCACCCAGCACCATTTGTTAAATGGGGAATCTTTTCCCCACTGAATGTTTTTAATTGGCTTGTCAAAGAT